>JAYXIM010018552.1:0-95346 GCA_037575425.1 Anastrepha fraterculus
AGGTCTGGAAGCAAGTCGGAAGTCCAAAAATTATCGCCCGATCTGCGAAATCTCTTGCATACCTAAACTCTTTGAAAAGCTAGTTCATGATCTGATTTTCTTTCAAATTTCAGATTTCATATAGCCTAATCAGCACGGCTTTGTTAAGGATAGAACTCCTGTTACGAATTTAGGGCTATTCGCAAATTTTGTCTTAAATAATAAATGTCATATTCACCGATTTTTCGAAAGCGTTCGATAGAATCAACCATAGTATCCTACTTAAAAAGCTGGGTTCAATTGGTCTAGGATGCTTACTTAAGTGGCTCGCATCTTATCTAACATATAGAACTCAATTCGTCTTCAAAGATCATAAAATCTGATGCCATCAAAGTTACCTCAGGTGTACCTCAAGGTAGCCATCTTGAGCCACTATGTCCTTAATACTTGTTAATGACATTCCAGATGTTTTTGAGACATCACGTTGTCTGATGTATGCAGATGACCTGAAAATTTATAGTCGGATAGAGAACGTAACTGACTGCATAAGACTTCAAGAAGACTTAACAAGTTTGGAAGCTTGGTGTAATGATAACTCCTTACCTCTTAATGCTGGTAAATGCCAGCACATGTCCTTCAGTAGACGCAAAGTTGCGATTGATTTCGATTACAAGTTGGGCACTATCACCCTCAAACACTTTTATGAAAAGAAAGACTTGGCGGTCATATTTACATCAATGTAGACTTTATGACTGCCAAGTCTAGATCTATGTTTGTCTTTGTAATAAGGAAGTCAAGGAGTGCCAGAAGCACCCGCAAAAACACAGCCGTCTATAAGAGGAATCACAGAACTCTGCTTAGCAGTAGCCTTACCTCTACAGATATGACACACATAACTATGCCCTATGACTCTTTAATCCAAAAGCAATTGACACTACGACGGCGGTTCAATAAGTACGAGTACCCGTGTTTGATGAAGTTGAGGGCTGTCATCTATCGAAATGACAGAAAACACATTTTTCAGACTGATTGATAGGTTAGTTTGGATGTGGCAGCTATTCTAGTAAGACGGGTTTCGTGATTTTCGCTAATATGGACAAAGAGCAGTAGCGTTCGGTAAATAACTTTTTGTTTTTGGATGGGAAAAATGCGAGGAGATGAAAGAAAGTTGGATGCTGTCTATGGGGTCGCCACGCCATCTATGACCACAGTTAGATATTGGTTCAACGAATTTAAACGTGGGCGAACATCCGTTTTTGATTAGGAGCGACTAGGACACCCGGCAGACGCAGTTACCGGGTTACCGAGGAAATCATTTACAAAGTCCACGACATGATTCTCGCTGATCGACGTACGAAAGTGTGCGAAGTAACAGAGGCCATAGGTGTGTCGACCGGAACGGCAATTGATATTTTACATGATAAGTTGGCAATGGACAAACTGTTAGCTCGATGCGGTTGTTAACTTCGAAACAGTGTTTGGAGCAATTTAAGCGGGATCCGAAGGATTTTTTGTGTCGAGTTGTCACCGTTGATGAAACCTGCATTCATCATTACATACCAGAAACTAAGCAACAATCAAAACAATAGATTTCTTCCGGTGAAGCTGCTCCAAAGAAGGCGAACACAGTCCCCACGGCGGGAAAGGTTATGGCGATGATTTTTTTGGGATGCGAACGGCGTCATCCTCATAGGTTTTTTTTGGCAAAGGAAGAACGTTCATTGGACAATACTACAGTGAGAACCTCGGACTTCCACAAAAAAATGAAGAAGACACGGCCGCATTTGGCGCAAAAGAAGGTGCTGTTTCAAGGTCATGTCATCCCAATGGATACACATGCCCCAGCTCTGAAAGTCAACGATGCGATACCAGCTGGTGGTAGCAGAGGAAGAGGAAGGTCTCATCGTGCCAATCAAGAAGAAAAATAAGAAATTCGCCTAACACACAAAGATGTGGTCGACATCAAACCGCTTCACGGCTTTCTGCGAATTTGAACCGATCAGCAGATTTGCTGACGGAATAAGTGAGGAACTTAAGAGCGACTATAAAATAGTTTTAAGCCATTTGCACAAAAATGTTACACAAAAATAATGAAATTCTTTTCACTCAAATTAATATATTTCAGAAATTTATTTTGTTTTCCATTTTATTAACCAATTTCCAAGTTTCTTACAGCAAGCCACATAACTTCTAATTTGTTTTTGTTTTGTTTTTGTATTTGCAAAAATATCTTCTTTAAAAAGAAAAAAATTGATAAAACTGTGAACAAAGGTGTGAATGGTTTTAAATGCAATGCAAACCGGATTTCAATTGAAAAATTTATTAGACAGCTGCACCGGTCTTGCCATGAAGAGTCAATGTGTCGAGCATTTGTATGTAGGTAAGATAATTCTTGATAATGTAAATACATAATGAATACTCGTATGTATGTATGTAGATATATAAAAATTCTCGTGAATATACATAATTTGCACTTTACCCAACAGAAAAAAACACAAAAATATGGAAAGCTTACACACATACATACATATGTCTATTAGTATGCATCCATACAAAAACCAAATTGATAGTGATTTTCCATCGGAATTACACAATTTATTATATTATATTCTAAGACTTCCGCAAAAATAATTAGGAAAAATATTAAGTTTTACGTGAGCTGGACGCTCCGAAAACCTCATGCGCAAACACTTTTATGTACATCTTTTAAGCTCCAACTCTTCATCGGCTGAGGTGTTTTTTTGGAGACAATATTTTTCAAAATTCATTTTTTTTTAATGAAATCAATTTTTCAAAGTATTTTAAATCTTTGTATTTTTCCGAAATATTTTAGCGCTAGTCTTAGGTTAGGTTATGGTCGTAGTCGTAGCGCTAGTCTTAGGTTAGGTTAGATTATGGTCGTAGTCGGTCTGCTCGACCAACTCACTTAGACCTTACAGTTGCGTTGTGATACCACTGTGAACCCCATTTACTTTCGGGAACCCCATTTACTTTCCTTCGTGGAACCATTTTGTGACTCTTATGAAACGTAGAATTGATCCCAACCCCACATCAGACAGCTCTGTAAGAGAATTGAAAAAGTATTTACCTAGACAACCTGCTCTGATTTTAGCTAGGGCTGGACAATTGCAAATGAAGTGCTCAACTGTTTCTTCCTCTTCCTCATCTATACAACTTCTGCAATATTCATGGGAGAAAACTCCTAGTCTCGAGGAATGCCTGCCAAATAGCCGATGAGCCACGACCTTCGAGATATCATCTCTTGAGAGGCTAAGCAATTCCTTTGTCCTTTTCTTGTTTATTTGCGGTCATAGTAGCCTAGCTGTTACACATGTATCTTTTTCTCTCCATGAGCTATTGGCCTCTTGGATAATGTTGTTTTTTATTTTTATTTAGGTCATAGTTATCCCAATGATACTTTTGTCACTGAGCAGTTGAAGAGCAGTACCTTTCCTGGCTAACTCATCGGCTTTACAGCTTCCTTCAATATCCCTGTGCTGACCTGGAATACGACGCTAATATCATTTGGGACTGCCCGGCATTCCTGTGCAACCTTCGATCTTAGCATAACTGCCTCCTTGGATTTATAGCTAGAACCTCTGCCTGATAGACGCTGCAGTAGTCTGGTAGCCGAACGGATAGTTCCAGTCCTAATTCTTTCGAAAATCCAACCTTATTGTCCAGCTTGGAACCATCTGTATACAAATTTAATTTCCCTCTTCTCCTGCCGCTTCTTTCTTGACAGTATGCTCGTCTTGAAGAGCCTTTCGAAGGTGAGTCTAGGAATAGAGTAGTCCATTTGTTGTTTGTGACTCCTCAGAGAGTGCAAAATGGCAGAGTAGCCAAACCACCGGTGTTTCCATAACGCCCTTCTTTTGAGTCTGAGCGCCGAGGGGGCCACGTGTTTCCCTAGCAAATTTAGTGCAGGTAAATTGATTAGCACTTCCAGCGCTTTGTTTGGAACAGTCCTTAAAGAGCCAGAGATGCATACAAGAGCTGTTCTTTGGACCTTACTCATAATTTAAGCGTAACTCGCCTTTCGAGCAGATGGTCACCATACAAGTATTCCATATATTATATTAAGATTGGCCTAACTACTGAAGTATAGAGCCAATGTGTTAGCGCTAGTCTTAAAATGGAAAATTGTATAATTCAAGTGGAATACACCTAATATTGTATTTCTATATTTACTCAAAGCTCCATCCGAAGGGTAGTGAGTCGCTTTTGTGGTATGAGCAAACGCAAGTGGCCACCGTAGTCGATTGAGTTTGTGTGTGACTACCCAGATGCTGGTTCGAAATGGTTTTCTACTGTAGAGAAAGGGCTGGTTTAAATGACGGTAAGAACTTTTCCAAATACCTTTCGCTCAGCGTAAGGGACTGCAGAACATCTGAGTGCATTCCTGTCATGAAAGAGTTTCCAATAAAAATTCGCTTCATAAACTGTAGACTCGTCCACTTGTTAGGCATGAAAAAATTTCTTTCATAAATGAAATTCCATATCCGGAAATGAGTACTTGGTTGCACACACCCTAAAGTTACTTTACCTAATATAAAAAAAAAATTTCAGCATTCATCTGTTCTTCAAGTGGCGAGATCATAGGCTCTTCTTCTTCTTGATTGGTAACCGTATATGCGATTTTGGCCGAGTTTAAAAAATGCGCGACATCCATTTCTTTCTCTTTGTAACCGGCGAAACACGAAGAGAAGCCAAGTCTTTCTCCCCCTGATTTTTCTACCGCCTGGTCTGGTGTCAAAGAAGTTGTTGAGCCAGTTTTTAGACGTACGGACCTCTTTGTTATCGAAGGTTTGTTTTTTCCTTGGTCACTCCTCTCGGGGGCTTGACAAGACTCTTCCATCGTACACGGTTCTGTGCTGTTGTTTTTACAAGAGATGTCGGCAATTTCCCATGAGATGTCGGCATTTGCTAATTTGCGCAGCATCGACCTTCTCCAGGTGTTTTTGGTCGACCGCGACCTGTACTCCCTTGCGGGTTATAGTCCAGTGCCTTTCTCGCAATGGTTATCGAAGGTAACGTCCTTCATGGCAACGCCCTGGATGGTAATCGGTCGGTGTAAGTTCCGGATAAATCGGCGAATGCTGAAGGACCTCCCATTCGAGCTCTTGGAGTGCGGCTTTCACGACTTGTGCAACATGGGGCCAGCCATTGTCATGAAGGCGTATGGTTTGACCATATGGATCAGATATTTTCAGTCGAATAGCCTCATTCACGCGATGAAGCTGGGCAATGTAGAGCTCATTGTTGACCGTGGCATTCTTTTCGAGCATCCACCAGTGCTCCATGCCCTCCCAGTCCCACCAAACACATATCATCATCTTCTTTGGATGAAGATCCGGCTTAACTCTCGGCTTTGGTGTATCTCCTGGAGCCACTCACTCCTTTCTATGCTTCATTTTGTTGTATGCGCACCATTTCTCATCTCCCGTGAGGATTCGGTATAAAAATCGCTGTTTATTACTGCGTATTGCTCGATGGCGGACGAGATGCTGAGAAGCAATTTGAAAGCGACTTTCTTAGTTTTTTTCGTTGAGCTCGTGAGGCACCCAGGCTCCCATTTTTTCGGTGAATCCCATTTAATGAATGTGATTGAGAATTGTTTTATGATCACAGTTCATCTTTTCCATCATTTCTCGACTGGTTTGGCGACCGTTCGCCTTCAAAAGTGATTTGAGACGTTCTTTATCGAATTCAGAAGGTCTTCCGTTACGGGACGTGTCATCGGCGTCAAAGTCACCATTTTTGAACTTTGCAAACCATTTCGATGCTGCAGAGTCGCCTAAGACACCTTCTCCTTACACGTCGCAAATATCCCGGGCTGCTTCGGCTGCTTTTTGATCGATGATAAGCAAACAAGAGCAGTTGTGGAAAATGTTGATTTCTGCCTTCTGGGTGTTCTACTTCTGAGCCTCAAAACTAATAAAAAATTCAATAACTCAAAAATATAATTAAAATAGTTTTGTAGAGCAGAAAGAGTCCTATCGAATTAATATTTACCCTTTGCCCAACAGGAAGCAAATATTTGTAATATCAAAGAAAATATAAAAACGCTATGAACTTATTCCCCAATAATTCCGATGAAAAATCAGCACCTAGTTTTTTTTATGGATGCACTAAGTATGCATTTTAAAGAAAATTTTCACAAGCCCCTAAAATCCCATTAGTGTTACATTTCTATCAGCGCGTAGTGTATGAAAATAAGTAAATTTACTCACTATCGCAGAATTATGGCATTCATTGACATCAGCTGTTGAAAAGTCTTCTTCTAAAAACTTCTTTATTATGAGGCAACGCGTACCGAGTGGAAATCACAACAGTCTGAAGATAAGCAGCTGGCGGCTAAGAAATTTGCATGGGCGGTAGTTGTTGGTTGCTCTTTTTTTGCTGATTTGTTGTTCTTTTGCTATACAAATATGTAATGCGGGATATATTTCAGTTTGGTTAGCTATTTGTCGTTGTTGTTGCTTTGTAATCTCTGCGAGTTTCCTAAGGCAACGAAAGCTGTTGGCTTCAGCCCGTCGACGATAGACGATGAAGCGTCCGGCAGTTGGTCATTTGGTTGCACGATTGGTTGGTGGTCGGCAATCACCAGCTGGCTGTTGGTGGCTGATAGCTGCTCGATTGCTGCTGACGTTTTGGTCGGTCGATCGGTCGGTCGGACTTGCCATGTTTGTATATTTTTGCACATTTTTTGTTTTGTTTACTTTTATTTTTATTTATTTGTGCAATTTTGTTGTTATCTGAAGTAGCAGACAAACAACTGTTGTTGTCAGTGCCGTCATACGTAGTTGTCTGGCTGTGGCTGTTGCCTTACGTCTAGTAACTTCTTGGCTTTTTTGGCTTTTATGGTTTGGCAAGCTCGTTCGCTCGCAATGAAACTGGGTCTGTTGTGATGAAATGTGGACATGTTGTTGCTATTGCTGCCATATTAGCAGAAACTGTTGTGTTTTGTTGTTGTAGGAAGTTTCGCACATATGTTTGCACGCTGAATCACCGAATGCCTGGCTGGCAGCAAAAACAAAAAAGACCGGCCATCAACCAACAGGTACCTGCAGAGAAGAATAATTCGGCGGTGCGAGTGGCTGTCGGTTAGCCAGCAGCAGGTCGAAACCAAGTAGTCAATGGTGTTTGTACCAAACAACCATGAAGTCATTTAAGCCATCAGTCAACAGCAAAATATATAGCAACAGCTGCGACAACAAAGCCAACAGCAGTAAGTAAACGAATACTCCTTGAGTGTTTACCGCTGCGCTAATGGACCAGTTGTCCAAATGACTTGCCTACGCACAGTGGTGCGAATGGCGTAAGCGAATATTATTTACCTCTATTTGCCGATAAAGGCAATGGCAAAGCTCCGAGTGGTCTTAAATTTTTCAGAAAATTTAATTTTAAAAATATATTTGTAGCCTTGAGTGTGGAAATTGAAATTTGAAAAGGCGAGCCAAGAACCATCGAGAGATTGGTAACTCCTAAAACACTCAGGCTAAAACACCCATTGTATTCAAAGTTCTGGAAAGTAAAATGGTAGATAGTCAAGGAGGAAGCGAGATAAGTAACAGAGGGAAAGAGATAGAGACGGAAATAGCTAGTCCTGTGAGAATTTTCCAGATTCTTTGGCAAATCTGAAAATATACTCCAGTTTGAGAGAACGAATTTTACTCATTCTCATGACATCGGGCACCCAAAATCTGTAGCCTTGCTATAGCAGAGGCCAAATATTCACAGAAAAATTGCTCACTGTTATTCGGCTTCTCCTGTAGTAATACTGGCATCAATCGAGCGCCTATTCTTCCAAGTTTTAGCAGAAAATTCGACAGTTTTCTTGTCACAATACACTCTGTAGTTCTTCTACAGCGTTCAAGACTGGACCATCGTCAGATGTTATGTAAATTACATATTCCCTAACAGCTGATCCACTTCATGATTCCTGCAGAACTGATTCCGATTATTGGTTCTGATCCCTGCTGGTCCGCAGTTGGCCATTTCATGGGCAATTTCATTTCCCAGCCTTGAGTGTAATAAGAAGTAAACTGATAAAATTTCGAAAAAAAATTAAAATTCAGCAAAATATTTGAAAATAAAAATGTTTGGAAAGAAGTAATATAAAATTTATTTGGAAACTAATTTTTTTATTTACCTTTTTTAACACATTTTGTTTTGAAAAATTTCATGCTTTTGAAAAAATTTGCAAAACAAATGGACAAAATTTTTGAAAAAAAAAATTGCTTGTCATTTTGGAAAAACAATCTCCTGGAAAAACAACCTCCTCGAACACACAATTTTTTATTTTTTTGAGAAAATTTCATGCATTTGAAAAAGTTTTGTTTTTTTATAAAGTTTTTTTCAGTTTAGAAAAACCCCCCTCTAAAAAATTTGCTGAAAATTAAATGTTTTGAAAAAACTATTTTTTTTAATTTATTTTTTAAGAAAATTTTATTTTTGAAAAAAATACCCTCCTCGGAAAAATGTCTTTCATGTTAACAGATGAAAATTAAATATTTTGAACACACAATTTTTTTTATTTTTATTTTTTTTTTGAAAAAACTTTGTTTTTTGAGAAAATTTCATGCATTTGGAAAAGTCCTATTTTTTTATTAAACAGGTTTTTTTCAGTTTTGAAAAACATTCTCCTCGAAAAAATATCGTCTACCTTAATGAAAATGAAATGTTTGAAAAAGAACTATTTTTTTTTTAATTTTTTTGAGAAAATTTTGATTTTGAAAAAAATACCCTCCTCGGAAAAATGTCTTCTCCGTTAATAGATGAAAATTAAATATTTTGAACACAAAATTTTTTTTTATTTTTAGGTTTTTTAAAAAATTTCATGCATTTGAAAAAGTTTTATATTTTTTCTTAAATGTTTTTTTTCAGTTTGGAAAACATCCCCTTTAAACAATTTCTTCCTGCTAATAGCTGAAAATGAAATGTTTTGAAAAAACTATTTTTTTTTTAATTATTTTTTAAGAAAATTTTATTGTTGAAAAAAATTTCCTCCTCGAAAATATGTCATCTTTGATAATAGTTGAATATGAATTTTTTTTAATTTTTTTTTTTTGAGAAAATTTCATGCAATTGAAAAAGTTTTATATTTTTTCTTAAAATTTTTTTTCAGTTTGGAAAACATCCCCTGTAAACAATTTCTTCCTGCTAATAGCTGAAAATGAAATGTTTTCAAAAAACTATTTTTTTTAAATTATTTTTAAAGAAAATTTTATTTTTGAAAAAATACCCTGCTCGAAAAAATGTCTTCTATGCTAATAGTTGAATATGAAATGAAAACTATTTCTTTTTTTAATTTTTTTTATACGAAAACTTCGTTTTTGATAAAATTTCGTGATTTTGGAAAAGTTTTATGTTTTTGTGAAAAAGTTTTTTTTTCAGGTTTGAAAAACTTTCCCCTCGAAAAAATTTCTTCTACCTTAACCAAAATGAAATATTGTGAAAAATACTATTTTTTTTTTTAATTTTGTTTGAGAAAATATTGTTTTTGAAAAAATTTTATGTAAAAAGTGGTTTTTTGTCATTTTTGAAAAACACCCTTTTCGAAAAAATGCCTTCTTTATTAATAATTGAAATTGAAATGTTTTGAAAAAACCATTTTTTCTAATTTTCTTTTTGTGAAAACTTTTTTTTGGAAAAAAGGTTTATTTTTTTGGTTAAAAAGTTTTTTTTAAGTTTTGAAAAACACTTCGCTCTACAAAATTTCTTCTCAGTTAATTGCTGAAAATTAAATATTTTGAAAAAACTAATTGTTTTTAATTTTAAGTTTTTGAGAAAATTTTGTTCTTTGAAAAAGTTTAAGTTGATTTGTTAAAAAGATTTTTTCCGCTTTGAAAAACACCCCCTCGAAAAAATGTATTCTCTATTAATAGTGAAAAATAAAATGCTTTGAAAAAATTTCATGCTTTCGAAAATTTTTTATTTCAATTTATTTCTTCAAAATTTTTGAAAACAATTTTTTTTATAATTTTTGAAAAACATCCCCTTGGAAAAAATGTTGTCTATGTTTCAGTAATAGCTCAGACTAAGCTTAGTGACCCCTGAAAGTTTCATAGTGGTATTCCATTAATTTTTAGGATTATAGTCAAATACGAACAAATATCTACGCTTTCACAAATGGCAACAAAAAATAAATTTCCTCAAAACCAAAAAAGTTCTTTTTTTTCCAAAAAATTTTTTTTTGGTAAAGTACATTTTATCTTGAATAAAAAAATAAAAACAAAAAATTTAAAAAAATATTAAACATATCCAAAATTTTCAACATTGAATAAATCGCAAAATTAGTTATTAAATTTATTTTTTTTATTTCAATTTTTTCAGTTTACTTCTTATTAAGCCGAGGCTTACAAATAAACCAAATTTTAGAATAAATTAAGACCACGTCCTAAATTTTGTATTAACTTGACATGGAATCACTCATACACCTTAAGTGCTCGGAGTATAATGAAGATTTTATATCCTAAGTACAAATCCGTACGATGGTTTTGCCTACAGCAGTTTCGTGTCTCGTGTGATTTCTTTAATTCAATGCTTTAAGAATTCAGTTCTTAACTACAGAACTGCATAGCTGAGGAATTATCTTTTGTGGGGGCGTAGAATGCCTGACGTTTGCCACTGAAGCCGATATCAGAGGTCTTGACTGCATTGTTTTCAAAACGCATAAGAAGCCTAACAAGTGGGCCTGTAGGTTAACGAGCGCAAGATAAGTGCGAGTACGGGCACCTGCAGAGTGATGCAGTAAGACTGCATATTTTCTTTCATAATTAAAACACAATACAATTTATCGTAATTATTTGCTTTTATTTCGTCATGCTTTTTAGTCTATGGAATTTATGTGTGGCAACAAAGAATGGGCATATCAACAGTTTCCATGAATTTTTATCATAGTTCGGGCTTTGTAACAACATCCAGACGCACACCAAAAATTGGAGGAGGAATCGACCAAACACCCAAACACCCAAAAAGGGTGTAGGCGCCAATTACGCATACACACACATATGCAAACTGAGATTGATGCAGTGGTGTTGTTGTTCCCAATTTCGTTCTAACATGAAGGTCCATTAATCTTTCCATAATTCTCATCCTGACTTCCTCTATACGCCTTAGGGTTTCTTTTATGATCCAGATACGGACGGCTGTTGACTTCCTCTATACGCCTAAGGGCTTCTTTTGTGATCCAGACTCTTGACTTCATCTATACGTCTGAGGGCTTCGTTTATGATCCAGATACTGATCCTGGCTTCCTCTATACGCCTTAGGGCTTCCTTTGTGATCGAATTACCGATCCTGGCTTCTTCTATACGCCTTAAGGCTTCTTTTATGATCCAGATACTGATCCTGGCTTCCTCTATACGCCTTAGGGCTTCTTTTATGATCCAGATACTGATCCTGACTTCCTCTATACGCCTTAGGGTTTCTTTTATGATCCTGAGCTTTGTTATCCTCTATACACCTTAGGGCTTCTTTTGCGATCCAGATACTGATCTTGACTTCCTCTATACGCCTTATAGCTTCTTTTATGATTCAGATAGTGATCCTGACTTCCCCTAAACCTTTGAGGGCTTCTTTTAAGATCCTGAGTTTTGTTTCCTTTATACACCTCAGGGCTTCTTTAGCGATACTGTTACCATTAACGTAACTCGCTGTTTGCTGTTTTAGCCACTACACATTTCTTGTTCTTGAAAGCCTGTGCTTTACCTGGTAACCATTTAAAGGGCTTCTGCTCCCTCAGAACATCTCTTTCCACGAGCGATCTGTCGCACCTTTAGAACGTGTATTCGACGTCATCGTTCGGTGCTTGGCAGTATATGCACTTGAAGTCATTTACCTTACCCATGCGGTATTGGTAATTCCGGAATTACCCGTGGCTCGTGGAGAACTGTGTCATGAAGTCATAAAGCCCACTTCCCCGTAGTTCCTTTGAACTCATTTGCCTATTGTAGGAATCAACTTCGCCGTCCATTTGCTATTCACTTGAGTGTCCCATCGGCTTTGCCACTACTGCATGGCTTGGCATCTCAGTTCCGTGGCGTTAGTGGTGGCTTGTTTTTTCCTAGAATCCCACGCATTCACTCGTTCTCACACCATGAGGTCGATAGGTGACCACAAAAACTGCTGCGCCAGCGACAGAGCAGTAGGCTGAAGCCACTCTGAGTGCAGCCGTTCATTGTCCAGCCTCCAGTGCTTTGCGCTTGGTTTTGCAGTTTAGCGCATCTCTCCATACTTCGCTGCCGTACAGGAGTGTTGCCTTCGTGGTCGCCAAGATGAGCCTCCTTTACTCTGAGTTGATCCACCAATGTTCGCCATTTGTCTGCTCAGCATTCCCTCATCTTCGCTACTTTGATAGCCGCGTGCCGTATCTGGGCCCAACACGATGCCTGCAATCGAGTTGAATGCCCAGGTATTTCGCTTTTTGAGTTACTAGGGACGTGTCGCCTTGCAAGCTGACGTCGCGCGGCATGTGCCCTCGTGTCATCAGGATTGTTGTTGAAGTGGTTGAGTATTTTTACTAAAATAATTGTAATTAGCGACCAGCACCGTTTTACTCCCACTGTTCTTGTGTGATGATGTCTTTTGCTTTTTTGACGTGATAACGTCTTATAATTCGATTTAACAGGCTGCACGCACGAAAAAATGTGTCGTTACCTTGCTCATTACTGTTCATATGTAGTTACCTTGCTCATTACTGTTCATGTGTAGTTACCTTGCTCATTACTGTTCATATGTAGTTACCTTGCTCATTGCCGTTACCTTGCTCATATTAGTGTTACCTTGCTCATTGCATTGAATGAACTGCAAGCGAAAGGGCGGAACGAACGACAAAGCAAACAAAGCAAACGAACGGCAACGTTCGATATCTTGCTCTCTCCTACTTAAGTCAGCGTATATATGTATGTATGTATATGCGCAAATGTACATATATAAATTCACGTATTTGTATTTGCATATGCCTTCTTATTGATTATTATTAATTTGATTCACTTGAAGAATTTAAAATAAAACCAAGTTTGTTAATAATACCTGTTGTTTTAATGTTATAATTATTAATTTTTTTATTATATATGAAGGAAAAAATGTATGGTAATATTTACCATATACCTTATAAGATATGTTGTCTATACTAATATTATAAAGAGGAAAACTTTGTTTGTTTGTAATGAATAGGCTCAAAACTACTGGACCGATTTTAAAAATTCTTTCACCATTCGAAAGCTACATCATCCACGAGTAACATGGATTATATTTTATTTTGGAAATAGGGCTCGAGATATAGGTCAAAACGTGGACCCGGGTAACTTTCGGATGTGTATGTACAATATGGGTATCAAATGGAAGCTGTTGGTGAATTCTTTAGTCCAGAGTATTTTTCATGCTGCTCCGTGACTAGGGTCTCGAGATAGAGACCAAAACGTGGACCCTAGAATGTGTTTGTACAATATGGATATCAAATTTAAGCTGTTGGTGAATGCTTTAGTACAGAGTATTTTTCATGCCGCTCCGTGACTGGGGTCTCGAGATATAGGTCAAAACGTGGACCCGGGTAACCTTTGGTTGTGTATGTACAATATGGGTATCAAATGAAAGCTGTTGATAAGTGCTTTAATACGGGGTAATTTGTTATGTTATGTTATGTTATGTAATGTAATGTAATGTAATGTAATGTTATGTTATGTTATGGTATGTTATGTTATGTTATGTTATGTTATCTTATGTTATGTTATGTTATGTTATGTTATGTTATGTTATGTTATGTTATGTTATGTTATGTTATGTTATGTTATGTTATGTTATGTTATGTTATGTTATGTTATGTTATGTTATGTTATGTTATGTTATGTTATGTTATGTTATGTTATGTTATGTTATGTTATGTTATGTTATGTTATGTTATGTTATGTTATGTTATGTTATGTTATGTTATGTTATGTTATGTTATGCTATGTTATGTTATGTTATGTTATGTTATGTTATGTTATGTTATGTTATGTTATGTTATGTTGTGTTATGTTATGTTATGTTATGTTATGTTATGTTATGTTATGTTATGTTATGTTATGTTATGTTGTGTTGTGTTGTGTTATGTTATGTTATGTTATGTTATGTTATGTTATGTTATGTTATGTTATGTTAAAGTATATTATGTTATGTTAATGTTAACTCATTCTCTATATCCATACAAAATATCTATCAAACAAATAAAATTAAAATTTTCTTTTGAAAATGCAACCATTCAATCAGTATTTTCTTATGACGTTATCACGTTAAGCTATCGTCAGTAAACCGACTTTACAGACAACCTCTTTTTTGTTGTTTTTTTTAAGGCAGATCCATTTTGTGAGATTCAGGCTTAGCAGCAAAGTCTTTATCTTGATGTCTGAGATCTCATTAATTTGTGTAAGAAAGGTTTACTGAAAGAGGCACAACTTAGCTAGCCCTGGACATTCACATAAGTGGTGGGAAAGACTTTCCTTCACCCCTTCCGCTTGACAGCTTTTGCAGATGGGATTGAAAGGGAGGTTGAGTCTGCCTGCATGATCCTCTATCTTCCAATGACCTGTAAGGGTGTGAAATGTTTGGTCGAGAGCATCCCAACAGGTAATTCGTCCTTTGGATTTTGTACGACAGCCATGTGTTTTTTGTTGTAATACATGTAGTTAATTGCTTCCACCTTCTTTCGGCTAAAGCGTGATAGTGTGAAGTAATGGATGCTTTTATGGTGTTGAGTGGGGTGCCGACTGCCACCGCCTCTGCTATGTCTAGGGTCTCATTAGCTAGCTCATTTGCTATCTCATTACCCCGTATGTTCCCATGACCGGGAAGTCATCAGAATTACTTTGGTTTTATGTTTGGCCAGCCCCAGGCTATGGTCATCAAGCCAAAATTGGGTCCTTAACATGACTTGGTTCAGCACCAGCGATAGCAACTGGCGTAAACAAATTTAACTCAACAATCCGCCGATTTGAATCGATTAGTCTCGAGATTGACAACCCTAATATCACCTCAACGAAATTTCCCCTCCAGTCCGCCATTTGCAAAAAAGAAATATGTATGTATGTAGTGCTTTTGCTTCACTGCAATTACTCCTTTTATAAATAGAGTTTGAGAGTCACAGAAATAAATCAAACGAAACAGAAAACCCATAAATATGAACACAAATCGGAATGGCAACCTTTCGGGTCAATAAAACCTTAAAAATTTGTCAAAATGCCAATGCAGGCACACAACTCAAGAAATGGAATGCAGGAGTATGAAAAAAAGGAGTGAAGTGCAAGATGCAACAACAGATTTTCGTGTACTAAAACAAAGCATTGGCTGATGCCGATTGTTTTCTTGTTTGTGTCTTTGTGTGCTCAAACATACCTTTGTCGGCTGGCACGAAATGCGCGCTTCGGGTTTAGTTTGCGGCATTTTTTGTAATGGGACGTGTTGGTATTTTCCAAAATACAGCCGTAGCAGCAGAAAGAGCAACAACAATCGGCTGCAGTGCTGCATACTGCACGAAACGCTGGAACTGTTTCACTGCTTTGCCGTTAAGCGCGAAAGCAAAAAAAAACATACTGCTTTTTTAGGAACAAAGGCAGATAGGCAATAAAAAGTGAAAGAAATACATACTTATGTATGTATGTATGTATGCATGCATTTGAAAGACTAACCGCAGCGAAAAAGCAACAGCGTACAGCAAAATATCGAACTTTACGTGACACTTAGCGGAGGTGCAGTTCTGAAGCTAAATCACGTTTTTTTCAGCAAATCAGCAATTTCGGCAAACTGGCTGCTAGTCAGGTATGGCGGCGCGACCACTCCTGTGACGACAAAATCTTCGCTAAATGATAAAATGCGAGTAGCTTTGGAAACGGAATAACAAAAAAAAAAAACAAATTCCAAAAAACAACGAAAACAAAAACAAAAAAATATAATGTATATATAATATATAATATATTAATAATAAAATAAATAAATAATAAAAAAAAACAAAAATAAAAACAAAAAAAAATGTATTAATAATAAAAAAAAACATAAAAATAAATTTAAAAAAAAGTATAATAATAATAATAGAAAAACAGGACCCATCAAAATAATACATTGATCCACTTAAAGCGAGCGGCATGCAAGCACAGGGTGTAACCATGCATAGTTTTGCTAATGACGCCATGCGCCGTGCGCCTGCCCACCCGGTTACTGCTGATCGTCTTCAACTGCACAATCTTGAGATTGATAACACCACTGCTGACATGCACATGCTATTTGTTGTAGTTGTAGTGCATTTATTGAAAATATTTTAATGCCATAACTGCATACACACACACACACACACACTTTTCGCTAGTCACCATTAATGACGCTGATATTCTTTTTATTGCTATTTATACGACGATTCACTTATCGGCTCGGAAAGTTCCACAAATACATACACACATACGTGCATACATAATATTATTACTGTTAATTAGTATTAGCAATAGCCAGTAATTAGTAAAATTAGTTAATGGGAAACCGTGGGACGATAGTAAAATGCAATTAATTTCGTATTGTTAGAATTACATGGAAATTTCACTGCTCCATGGTAACCTTGACACCCCTCAATGTTCCGACTACAATGAAGTTAGGTGGAAAAAGCGCAAAATCAATCGAAAATAATTTGCTTTTCCTCTAATACTATAGCGAATGTCCGTTCAAAGTTAGGCGCGAACCGTAAAAACTGTAAAACTGTAAGAACCGTAAAACCGTAAAAAGTCTTCGACCGCTTCAGGCGTGTGATTCTGTGTAGCATCTCTTTGTTGGCTACGGTAGAAAAAAAAAATAATATTGATTTTCAGCTGCTGCTTTTCACTATCAGAAATACGAAAGTTATATTTAATAATTCTTCTTCTCCGTTCACAGCAATAAAACGCGGGGTGTGTCAAAGCTTCCTTCACAATGCTCTTCCAAAAGGGCTGATTTTGAGTCTTTGCTTCGTACTTACGAACTCCCAAACTCCATTGGAAGCTACATATGCATGCAGGGAGGTTTGACGGATATTTTCCTTACCGATGGGTCCAAGAATGAAATAGGGTCTGGAGCCGTATGGTACTTAAACGATAGTAAGAAGTATCACTATGCTATGGGGGAAATGGCAACTGTTTTCCAAACAGAAGTTTTTGCCATCCTGAAAGTAGCCGAATGGATAATCGAGAGGAGATGGAGCGGGAAACAGATTGGAGTTTTCAGTGACAGTCAGGCTGCACTGAAGGCCCTGGAGAATGCGAAGCAATCCTCAAAGATTGGATCAGCGGTGCCCCACTGGGGCCAGAGCCAATAATCGGAATCAGTTCCGCAAGAATCCTGAAATGGATCAGCGATTATGTAGGCAATCTGCATAAAGAATGATGGTCCGGTCTAGAACGCTGCAGAATTGCAAAGTGTTTTGTGACAAGTCCGAACAGAAAACTGTCAAACTTTCTACTAAAACTTTGATATAAAGACGTTCGGTTGATGGTCGGCATCATTACAGGACACAACACATGGGGTCTGCATATGACCACCATTGGAATCATTGAGGACCCGGTGTGCCTGTCATGCTTGGAGGAGGCAGATGGCACTGAGCATTTTCTCTGTGAGTGTCCTGCTTTGGCTAGAGCACGCCTACGAGTTTTGGGTTCCGATGTCATGAGAATGAGTAATATTCGTTCTCTAAAACTGGAGGATATTTGCAGATTTGCAAAGAATCTGGAAAATTCTCACGGGATTAACTATCTCTATCTCTGTCTCTATTCTTTCCTGTCTGATACTTTTCTCCTTCCCTCCTTGACTATCAACCCCCTTTCCAGAGCTTTAGATACAATGGGCTTTTCAGCCTGAGTGTTTTAGGAGCCACCAAATCTCCTTGTGCTCCTTGGCTTGACCTTTTCAAATTTCAGTTACACATTGAAAAAATGGGGACTCAAGCCATTGTCCTTTGCCATTGAGTGTCCTTTTGCGCTTACTTCCCATTGACTTTTCCGTTATTTTCATCGCTGCTCAAAGTGCAATCGGGTTAAAAGAGATTGGTCTCTGGAGGAAATCTCTCAAGGGACATGGTAGCATTTTCGGGCAGTTAACACCTTATTTCTTGGAACTTCGAACAGATCTCTCTATCCGTAAACTGAAGTTTGAGGGTCGTACCAAGGTAATCTTTCCAAATTGGCAGGATTGAATCGAGGGGAAAATCTGCACCGAAGCTTGCATCTCTGTCTTCACTGACGGTTCCAAGATGGAATCCGGAGCCGGAACAGGGGTTTTCTCTAAATCAGCCAATTTATCTGTCTTCTTTAAACTGCCGAATACTGCTAGTGTTTTTCAGGCAGAAGTCTTTGCGATCGTGCAGGCATGCAAAATGCTTAGGGAACTTGGGAGCAAGGGAGATATTAACATTTTCTCTGATAGTCAAGCCGCGATCAAGGCTCTGATGACGTCATAGTGCAGATCCAAATTAGTAAACTCCTGTAAGGAGGAGATCAAATCTCTTCGCTGTGCAGGTAACATTTCTCTGATCTGGGTTCCAGGACATAGGAGTATAGAAGCAAGTGAAATTGCTGACGAGCATGCCAGGAAGGTGACTGAATTGGCCTCAGCGACCTCCTACCCGGTCATCGGCAACCCTTTGACAGTTCCTAAAGGGAAACTGCACAAATTATTTTTCAGGAAAGCGCAGCAAAGATGGAGCTCCATTTCTTCATGTGCTATTTCGAAAACCCTTTGGCCCCAATACGATATACGAAGGCTCAGAAAGTCCTTTGAACTCCTCGCCATGCAATTTCCAAACTCGTAGCTGTATTTACCGGTCACTGGACGATCGGTACACACGCAGAAAAGCTACGGTTACCATTTAATCCGCATTGCAGGAGCTGTTAGGACCTTTCAGAGAAGGAGACTGTTGAGCACTTTCTATGTAAATGTCCGGGTTTGGCAGCTAGACGATTAAGGTTACTGAATGCTCACTTGTTCGATAGCATGGGACAGTGCGCCAATCTAAATCCAATCAATCGCCTCCATTATTTCAATAGCTCTAGCTGGCTGTAGCTATCTGCCTGTTGGAGGTCTCATAATGATATCAAAACCACGCTTCAGTGCTACTTGAAGAGTGGCAGACCGGCACTTCAACCATTTCACCTACCTACCTATCTACGTACTCCCACATCCTTGAGATCGTTTTCCACTTCGTCTATCCATGGGTTCCTCGACCTGTGTTTGGCCTTTACGCCTATTAGCTCTCCTGTTATGGCTTTCTTTACGCCCCAGTCAGCTGGAATACAAGTAACATCTTATGCGCTGCGCTTTAACAAAACTCACAGGAGTCTCGAGTTGTACCGCATTCTAGTCTTTCTTAAAATTTTTCGTTCCATGCTACCAATCAGCGCCCAGTCAGCAGTTTTAAGAGTCCATACCTCACCTCTAACGCTTGCGGATCATAAGACTGAAGCAGTACTCATGAGCAGCAGGAAGAATGTGGAATCGGCCAATATAATGGTGGGCGATAATGCCATAGAATCGAAGCCGTTTATTAGAGAGCACCTATCATACGCGAGCAGCAATGCGACAGAGGCAGTAACAGCGCTAACTCGCATAATGATGAACACGAGAGGCCCTAGGCAAAACTGCAGGAGACTACTTAACACTGTTGTCTCATCGATTTTGCTGTATACAGCTCCAGCATGGGCGGAAGCCACAAATTACAAAATGTGAAGTGTATGAAATCAGAGTACCAATTGAGCGCTCTCAGAGTGTGCTGGGCGTTTCGCTCGATATCAGAAGACGCCATTATGGTTATAGCAGGACTACTCCCAATCAATTTAATGGCAAACGTGTATGCTGAAGTTTACAAAAACAAAGCTACTTCGGAACGACAGACAATACGCAAGGAATCAAGAGTGCGCAGCTTGCGTTCATGGCAAGAAAAATGGTGTTCGTCCCTCAACGGACGCTGGACGTACCGCTTGATTCCCATAATCGCCAATTGGGTTAACCGAAAACATGGATGGTTAGACTACTATCTGACCCAAATACTGACGGGACATGGGTGTTTTAAATCCTATTTATATAGCCTTAAGCATGAAGATGTCCCGTACTGTTCTTATTGTGCACCAGCTGCAGAAGGTGCAGAACATGTTTTGTTTGTTTGTCCGCGATTTGCGTTCGAAAAGAGGGAGTTAAGCACTAGGATGGGGAAGCCAATTAGGGATAGATAACCTAGTGGATATTATGACTGAGTCAGAAGAACATTGGTCCGGTGGATGTAATATGGCATAAATAGTAGTATCCAAACTGCATTGCACTGAACAACAGCGCAGATCTTCATGAAGAGGCAATAGGCTGTTTCCCTTCCCGTCAAGTGATATTTGACGGTCGACATCGCTGGCCTCTCGCGAAGTCAGGCTTACCGGTTGTCCGGCGGCGGGAGGGGCGTTATGTTAGGCCCTTACCATTAAGTTAAGTTGAGAGCAGTGTTGTGGATCAAAACTTACAATAATTAAACAACATATCACTCGAGTTAAAAAAATAAATAAACTAATACGTAAATAAATTCATATAAAGAATAAAATGTAAATAACAAAAAGTCACAGGTTGCCACAACCATGTTTTATATTCAAAGTAAAGTCTTAAATTTTAACTCATTTAACATCTCAAAACATGTTTATAATACGTATCTATGCATGTATGTATGTATGTATGTGTGTATGTATGAATGTGTGTACATATTCATACAAAAATACGAAAACTATGCTCTTCGTTGTCCTAACATAAATCCACTCAGATTAGTAATACTTTAGGTAAATTAGAATTTGTAAATAAAGCTATCGCCACACGCATATAAACATACATATGTATGTATGGATGTGTAGGTGCAGGTGTACAGGCCTGCATAAGGGCTTAGTGTAATAAGGGCATACGTCTTACAAAAACTTGTTTAGGACTTAGAATTTACACAGAATTATCAGATGAAAGATTAAATTTGTGAAGCGCTTGGAGTGGCAATTAGTTTTCTGATAAGACCTTGGTAATCTTTTGTGAATGTTTAAGATCTTCCCGCTTAAAATCCAATAACAAATATTTGAAAAGAAAAAACTTGAGTTATTAAAGCAAAATTACGAACACGAAAATAGCAGTACTAAAAATAACGATTAGATTTTTCCAAAAAAAGTTTCAATCTACAAGGTGAAGTCCAAAATAAACAAGACTGGCGTCATAAAAATGTTTTTGATAGCGCCATATTTTTAATGAGTTAGTGCTTTGGAAATTACATCCCTAGCTGACTTCCAGTGACAGCTTGGAGACATTCGGTTCAGTGGAAGCGAAGTTATTGTGTCTAAAGTGTCAGTATGTTTGTGTCATCGGCACAAAAATGAGTTTCGACCAAAGAGCTAAAATCAAATTTTGTTTTAAAATGGGTAAAACGTTTACCGAAACATTCGAATTGTTGAAAGAAGTTGATGGCGATGATTGTCTGTCTCGTTCCAGAGTTCATGAGTGGTTTACAGGTGTCAGAGATGGTTGTTAGGACATAAATGAGAATGAACATACGGCCGCCCAAAATCATCGTTAAAAATTACGTTTCATTTCGCACAAGTTAACTGAGGACCAAAAATTCCTCAGAATTCAACATTCGAAAGACCTCATTAAAGAGGCCAGAAAAGATTAGAACTCCCTTTACAACATTCTAACTGGTGATGAAAAGTGGGGTTTCCAACATGAACCTGAAACTAAGCATCCAGAAGCATCTGGAAGGCTCCAGCCGAGACACCACCCAAAAAATCGCGTTTGGAGAAGTAAAAAATCAAGTCGATGCTCATTTGTTTTTACGATTCCAAGGGAGTTGTCCACGAGGAGTTCGAATTCCCCCTGAATACCGCGAAGGAGGAAGCTGGCGCTTATTGCATGATAATGCAGCATCTCATCGACCCACTCTTGTGACTGATTTTTTGACTAGGAATCTCATTTTAACAATCAATCACTCACCGTATTCGCCTGATATGGCTTCATGTGACTTCTACCTATTCGGACCTTCTACCGCATTTGACCTTGAAAGGAAAACGTTTTGCGTCCGCAGAGGCCATCCCAAAAGGCTTGTTCTGACATCCCAAAGGACATTCCGGTCAATGACCTGAAACACTCTTTCGAAAAGCTTTTAGATCGCGCAAAACCGTGCATCGAGGCCAGAGAGGACTATTTTGAATAAATAAACTCGAAATTATCAGAACAAAGCTCTTGTCGTTTCTATTTTAGTTCAGTCTTGTTTATAATGTGTTTAGAAAGTTTTTATTATTTTGAAATTCCAAACGTTTTGTGCTATGTTTTGGTGTCAGCTATGGCTTTTCTCGTGAGCTGCGAGCTGCTAATCCAGCTTCCCGTAGTCATTATAAGTTCACTTCTTCTTTAATTTGTATGGCTGACTTCGTGCCATTCTCTTTGGAGCACATTAGAGTTCTACGATGGTCTTGCAGGGAAGTTTCTCGTTTTCTTCCTCTTTTTTCCGGCTTTCCCCCAAATTTGATGCATTTGAAATCATGCACGGGCATCAGCTGTCTGTTAGTTTACGAAATGACAGTCCAGAGTATTGTTTAAAAAAGAAAATCAGTAATGGATTTCAAACGTAAAAGTGTGATTTCATTATATTTGGCAAGAAAATCACAACCAGCGCGAGCTCGAGGACCTTAAAATAAATAGAGTTTTTGTTTATCGCACCATTACGCATTGCAATGGAACTGGTTACTGGAAACGTCGTGGAGGTGGTCATCAAAAGACTGCAACGTCATGTTAAATGGTTCAAAAAGTGAAGAAGCGACTTGAGCGAAATCCCTGACGAAGTGCCAATCAAATGGCGAAAGAACTAAAAACATCTGACCGTAGCATCCGCCGCATACTGAAAAATGATCTCAAAGTCAAGCCTTACAAGATCCCAAAGGCGCATGATCTCACAACAAAGCAGCAACAAGTCAGACTTGAGAGAGCGAAGGAGTTTCTTCGCTTGGCCGAAAGCGTCCAATTTCTGAACGTTGTGTTTTCTGAAATCTTCAAATTGAGCAATTCGTAAACTCCCAAAACAACAGGGTTTATTTGACCGACCGTTCATACGAGAATTTGAGTCATGGATTAGCCATCAGGAGGCAGCATCCGCCACAGGTAATGGTTTGGGCCGCTGTAACCGCAGATGGGCGTTCTCCAATCGTTTTCATCGAGCCTGGCGTCAAGGTAAATGCGAAATATTATCAGGAAAGTATTCTGGAGGTTGTTTTGAGCAGACAAAAATTTCGGTGGCAGACCATGGACATTCCAAAAGGACTCGGCGCCGTCTCACAAAGCTCGACTGAACCAAGAGTGGCTAAAAAACAACGTTCCGAACTTCATAACGTCCTGACAATGGCTCTCAAATTCACCAGACGCAAATACGACGGATTATTCTCTTTTGACCATTTTGGAGAGCAAAGTTCGAACTAAAAGATTCACCAGTCTCGAGGCGCTAAAAAATCCATTGTCCGCGAGTGGGCCAAAATACCTGCAAATCACATCCGGGCAGCTTGCGATTCGTGGTCATATCAAGCAAAAGTAAATTGATTCTTAATTTTGTATTATTTTCACAAATTTTTTACTTTGAATTAAATAAAAGTAATTTTCGAAACTAAATTTATGACTTTTTTAATTGGTTACACTTCGAGTTCCCTGTATTATACTGCTTAAACCATGACGTTAAAAAGGTCTTAGGAAAATGGGTTGATAGGAAAAGCTTAAAAGCGGCAACACTATTCCTCATAGTATTAGAAAAGAGAGGAATAAGGAAAGAAAAAATATTATATATTACGAAATGCTCCCCCAAAAAATAAATCCTCAAGATTGTTGGCGAAGTGCGCAAAACAGATTGACACGATCACGCTGAGATGGCTTCATCCAAGGCGCATCTATAGAATGTCGTGTGATCGGAGTAGTTGATTTCTTCTTCTTTCATTTGCACTTCATTTAGAAATGCCAGTAAAACGGTATGACGGAAAGTTGTTGTAGTTGTATCTACTATTGTAGTTGTATCTATTTGTCATTTAGTCCATTTTTCTACTCTTTTTCCCCTGACAATTCTAATTTACAAAATGTTGTTGTTGCTCGAATGCCACCCCCTTGAATTGATGCACATTGACTTCATCGCATTATCTAAGCAGCTACCACATCAGAGCCTGAAATAATTTGAGTTGAGTCCCGTTGTATGGATGAGATCTAGAGGTAGATAGGTCTTTCTACCCCTAGTCTATTTAGTGCAGTGACAATTGACTCAGCCGTAACATTATTAAAGGCACCCTCTATGTCTATAAAGGCCGCCAAAGTGAGTTGTTTTCCCTCCAGCGATTTCTCTACAGTCCCTACTACCCATAAGGCTGTTTCGGTAGATTTCCCTTTCAGGTAAGCGTGTTGAGCTGGCGCTAATCTGGTTCCAAAGTGCTCTAGAATTTGTAAGTTGATCGCTCTCTCGAGCACCTTCAGAATAAAGGAGGTGGGACTTACGGGTCTGAAGTCCTTGACCAAGACGTGACTCCTCCTTCATGCCTAAGGTATAAACATCACCCTGGTTTTCTTCCAGCTAGCAGGAACGAGATACACGCCAAAAAGATCGTATGAAGGACGGGAATCACCAAGTTTTTAGTCTTCTGAAGCGTCCCTGGTATGATACCATCGATACCTGGAGATTTGAATGGGGAAAAGATATCGATTGCCCAGTTTATTCTGTTTACGGACAGGACAGTTGTGAGGGAAATCGTAGGTAACCACGTCTGTCGACTCGTGCTTTCGTTACAGATTGGAACAATAGAATTTTCCATTGAATGGGGATTTTTAAAGATTCTCCCACTTCCCATTCTCTCTTTTGACAAGAGTGCTACATGTATGATCCTTGGAGAGAATCTTGCTGACTCTGGACGAGTCTTTTACGAATTCAATGGGATTCGCAGAACTCTTTCCAAGAGTTGCGCTTCGCATCTCTAATGTATTTCGTATACTCTTTCAAAATTACTCGGTAAGCTTGAAAGTTTCTAATTTGATTATATTTATTGAAGACCCTCTTAGCCTTCTCTTTCAAGTCGGTCAGCGTCTTGCTCCACCAGGACGGAAAGTCTTTCTTGTTAAAGGTTACTGGACAGGCCACTTTGAAGGCAGTGTGATAGGACCTCTCTAAGTGTCCAACTTGCATGTCCAGTTGTTCCTAGTGGAAGTTGAAAACATACTCTTATTCAACTTCTTGCTGAAAACCCTATGAAAAAGAGACCAATCAGTTATGTTAGGGTTCCTACGGGATGGCAAGGTTTCCCGAACGAAATCGATTTCGAAAAGGATCAGCCTGTGATCCGAAAAAGAGTCGATCAGGATGTTCTCTTTCTTGGGCAGGAGAGTATCCACCAAATGCTGCATCTCCTCGGGAGGCGCCGATCTGTCATGGGCCATATAAGCAGACACTAAGCAGAACCAACTGCCATCCAGTTTCCACCCTGACCACCGTCACATCCGGTGAACTGATATCAGATAGCAAGAAGACATTAATTGTGTTCCTAACTGGGATACAGGCCCTAGGCTTACCATTAGTTTGGACATAAAAAAGGGCATAGGATCTATTCCTCAGTCCCATGTTTTTTTGCTGCCAGATCCAAGGCTTTTGTATCAGGCAGACATCGATCTCCTCCTCACGGAGGATGACTCTTAGGTTATCGGTGGTTAGTTTAGAGTGATGAAGGTTAATTTGAATTACTTTTACCAAAATTGATCAAAAGAGTTTCCTACCTTTACGACTGCTCCCTTTGCTCGGAATCTGCGTTCGTCTCAGACAACCGCAGATGGTCGCGCAGCTTCTTTGTATCGTCCCCTAATTCCTCCAGGTCGTCATCCGGGCCAACAGAGGCGGGGAAGACCTTCACTTTGGCCAACCTGAGGCCGAAACGGAGTTTAAACTGCTGTTTTCCGAGTATAATTTTAGTATAACAAAGTGAAAGTGGCTACGAAATACCGTTGATTTTTGGCAATTTTTTTTCGACAAGGTGACACGTCGTTTTTTCCATACAAAGAACTTGGTAGAATTTTTTTATGTGGGAAAAAGCCTAGTACTGTCAATTCGAAATTCGGAGTATGCAGAACTGTTTTACTTGACTAGGTAAAAATAGTATATTAAAAAAGAAAATGTTTTCCCACACAGTATAATTCACAAAAATGAAAAATTCGCCTACCAAACATCAGAAGAATCTTGAAGAACTCGCGGATATCTTCAATGTGAAGATATTTTATATGGAAATTTTATTTTATTTTAATGCGACTTCTTCTTATATACACCCCATACCAAATTCATAAGCACACCTCTTTTTTTTTAGAAAAATCAAGTTTATACTACAAGAAAAACCATAAAGCTTTTAAACTTTGCATAAAATTAAAAAAAAAAAAAAAAATTGACCAACATCTTTGGAATTTTTCTGGGTATGCAGTTTTATAGTACAATAAAGAGCAATTTTTAAGTCATTAAAAAAATAACAGAAACAGTTTTTTCCTAATAGCGGTCGCTCCTCGGCAGGCAATAGCAAACCTCCCATTGTATTTCTGCCATGAAAACGCTCTTCATAACACCAAACCGGCGAAAGACATAACAGAAGTGTGCGCGCCAAATATTTTTTTTAAATACCTCTAATTTTTGGGAATTAACGCTGATAAGTGTCCATATAAAAAGATTTCGTGCTTGCACTTTGGAAATACTTTCAGGGAAGGTACCGCACTAGAGCACTTCGCCTCAAACGCAAATCTAACTAATTAAACAACAATAAAAAATAAAAGTCAAATTGTCTAATTTCGTAAGCATGTAATTATGTATGTACGTGTGTATGTATGCATGTATTTATGTAAATGTTATAAATTTTTATTAGCGCAAAGAAACCGAAAATAGTTTCAAGTTTTTCACTTTAATTCAGTTACCTCATTTTTTATTAGATGCCAAACATACATACATATCATACATATGTACGTACCAGTACCTTATTAAACATGGCTGCACAGGGCGACCCAAACGCAAAGTTCCTTTCGTTTTACTTTTTCTTTCAGTGAAAGGGCTAATATTTTGTGCTTACAAGTTTGTAGATGCTTTTTGCTAAGCATCTGCAGGTGGCGAATAGATGAAGCAACTGGTAAATTAACACAACTTGGCAGCGCTGGAAGAGAGCTGCCTAAAATTGCATTTGTTCGTAAAATAGCCAAGTAGCGAATAGTAGATACTTATTGTTGTGGTTGTAACAGTCTGAACATTTCTCATAAATGTCTGACCAAACCAAGTGCTCTCGCCAAATTTAGTATGGAGCTCGGTTAGGTAATGCTGCTGAAGTCCTTGGCCAGTTATAAATGCGGCCCGTGCAAGTAACGCACTTAGTACGGACTGTAGGAGGAACGCCAATAAAGTGATAGTCTCTTGGAGTCTCATGCATTGCACGATCATCTTTAATACTGAAAAAGTAGCGATCACTCCGCCTAGGTTTGTCACTCACGACTAAATCATTCAGTGACAAGACGGTATTGGTCATGACATTACCGCATTTTCGATGTTCACCTACAGTGGAATTAATTGGAGACTATCTTCGACGCAAGTTTCTATTGTGGTCAATGGATACAATCAATCACAGCTCCACCTCAGTGTAATGCAAATTGCAGTCGCGGCTGGAAGAGGGGAGGTTTGTTTTAGTGCGAAAATGCCCACACATTTTTGGCGCGACGGAACCAGATAAAATGTTTCTGACATTTTTATCCCACCCCCTCTAATAAATAACATAATTAAAAAAAGTAAGCCGATTAAGCCTTAATGTACCTCCGTACTGGAAAATGAGGAAGACAGACGCTGTTACCTACCTACCGACCTACTTAGTGTATTCACAAAGCCATTGACCTAGAAGTGCCTATGCCATAATTTGGCTTACCAATGAGAAACCTTCAGAATCCCCAACTTCATATGATGTGTATAGAACTGAAGAGGTCTGCTGTAGTTCCGCGTGTATAATGCAATCCAGGAGCCTCAATACACCAATTTCCCAAGTTTCAGCGCCAGTCTGGTGACATTTTCTTGCAAGCATCCCCGATTATTCGCGTACACGGTTCAATCAATTAACAATAGAGTGCAAACGTTCATCCCCTTCGCTATCGCTTCTCGCAGAACACCTAGAGTTGCATGCAGAGTTTGGCCAAAAAGACCATTTGACATGATGAGGCACTAGTTTAACACCGGCAACAAGCGAAATTCTCAATCTTGGTAATCAGTGACAGTGACGTGTTACTCAAGAAACCAATGCTTCCACTTCGCCTAGATTGAGAGCTTCAGACAGAAGTTGGACTGTTCGCACTATTTCTTACACTACAGAGTTTCGAGTTGGACCTATTTATGAGCTAAATTGCTGTTATGGGCCTAGAAGATATTTTATTGTATCAGCTCGATGCGACATGCTTAACAGAGTCCATGCGAGGTTTTTTCGTCGCTGCAAAAGTTTTGCGAACAGTGCAGACACGACGCCAGCTTTGAAGCTGAAATCCGCTTAAGTCGTTTTTTAGATAAAGCCAGAAATCGTTCAAAAAAGCTAGCGAGGGCGGATATAAAAATTAAATATTTCTATATAAAAAAATTAATAAATAATTGGCGCGCTCACCTGTTACGTGAGCCTATTTGTCGCGTGCATCTTAAGGGGTCCCGGTGGTCTAGTGCTCGAAAAGTTAGGGTATTTTCAGGAATTTTTTTACAATAAAAAAAAATGAAAAAAATTTTAAAATTTTTTAGGCTTCTTTTACATAAAAAAATTAAAAAAGAAAATTAAATTAGATTTAAATACTCTTTAAATTCTTTAATTTCAATTTTAATTTTTTTTTTAATTTTAAATTTTTTAATTTAAAATTATTTTTTTTCATTTTTGTATGTAAACAATTTTTTTTAATTTTAATAATTTTAAAAATTGGCGCTGAAGTTGACCCTCCCGAATAATTGGACCTGGACGGTGTTGTCCATTTTGGCTTTTCTATTTATCTGAAACACAAATCAAATTATTAATCAATATGACTGTAGCTATGTCTTCTACTAGTATAAAAAAAAATATTTGATGAAATGGCGCGGTTTTGAATTTGACACTCTAAAAATCGGGTTTTCTTTGCAGTTTTTTAATAAAAAAAATACGAAATAATTGAAGTAATAATATGATTCTAGTACGGGCGATAGCGATTGATGTTGTAAATAACATATTAAAATTTCAGACGATTCGGATGAAAAGTTTTTTTTTTTTGACTACACCAGGCCGCAAAAAGTCGTCTCGAGATAAGGGGTTGGGGTAGTCAGAATTTTCAAAAAATTGTATTTATTTTTTTATCATTTTCTTAAAGTAATACCTTAGAAATATTGTGTAAAAATTTGAAGTAAATTTGACAAATACTTTTCGAGTTATTCAACAATTAACAAAGGGCGCTCGGGCGCTACGGATCCGACAGCAAAACTTTAAATGCGATTTTCTCAAAACCATGTTTTTTGAATTGGTGATCGCTGTAATTTAAAAAACCGCTTAGTAAATTTCCATAAAATTTATACTGCTTTTGAAAAACATAAAAAACTCGTGCCTGATCGAAGGATTTTTTTTCAAAAATTTCGATTTTTTTTAAACAATTAATTGTAGGTTTTTTCTCAAAAATGTAAAAAATATTTTCCGAGGCCGCCATATTTTTAATTTTCAAAAAAGATTATCTATTAATAAAACTAATTTCTCTTGTCTGATTGATTTTAGATGAATATCCAAGAAGGGGACTTCTGGAGCAACGAGCTCCACACAAACAGCGATAATTTTTACAATTATAATTTTTTTTCTAAATTTTGCTAAAGTCAAGTCGAAACATGATTTTTTAATGCTGTGTTCTTATTTTTGTAAAATAAAGCAATTGACTAGCAAACAAAAAAAATATTATTGAAAATCATCATTTTTTTGGGCCCCATAAATTAGTTTAAAGTTTGAGGTACAGGAGCGCGCGGATCGCTCTCTACCTAGTTAATGGGCTGTAGAAGCTATAATATTGGGAATTTCCGCATGAAAATTTCACAGTATATTCTTAAGATGCCATACTTTCGAAATATCGACAAAACAAAAAATCGATTTTTTTTTACTTTCTAGTCCACCGGGTCCCCTTAATGTTGTTCCACAAATGGAGGGAGCCACAGTTTTAGGCCGATTCCGAACGACAAATGGTTTTTTATGAGGCGCTTTTTCATGGCAGAAAAACACTCGGAGGTTTACCATTCCCTGCCGCGGGTGTGACCGCTATTAGAAAAAACTTTTTCATTTGCCATTTTGGTGTTTCATGCACGGAGATTCACGCCCTCACGAATGGTAGTTATACACCAACCCATTCGGCTAATTACTTTACTTTACTTACTAAAAATTACTTTTTATTCAATTATTCAAAAGAAGCCTCTAACTGGACCAACCTTTATGAATGTAGCTCTGAAAGCAGTTGATGTGTAATTTTTCCTCCTTATGCTCTTCTAGCGCTACCTGCAATTTATAAACGAATAATAACAACAATAAGAAGCTTAACTACAATGCAACAACAAAAGCAACAGTATCATCGACAGCAGCACCAACAACAATAGCACCAACAACAACAACAGTAATAGAAGGAGCAAGAGCACGTCTCGAATGAATATCATGCAATTGTAGTGACACCAGCAACAAAATAACAACTATAAACAACAACAAACAGCAACAAAAACCTTAACAAGTAATTGTATGTATGTATGTACACACGAGTGCATTTGTACGCGTTTGTAGTTGACGCTGTGTGGATGTGGGTGAGGTGAGCGCGGCATGTGTGGGGTGGGGTTGAGTAAATCGCATGAAAAATATATTTAAAGTTAGTTGCGCTCATTGGAACTCATTGTCGTGCTGACACTGGCACCGACTGGTACAACAACAACAATGGCAAAAATCTTACACGTTTGTGTGGTTGTTGATATGAATGTTTTCGCAAATATGTGTACACATGTATGTATGTATGTGCGAATGTATGTTTACTTGGCTGTGTACTGGATGCCTATGGATGGATTCAGCTGATGTAGCCACGAGTATTGTACATTTTTACAACAATAAAAGTTACATAGCACTAAACGGATTGACGCGTTTTAGTGTCTCAGCGTCACTGGGCCATTGAAAAATGTTTGATTGTCGAGCGTTCACATCCATATGTATGCACAAACATACATATTTACAAATGTAATATATAATCAGTATGTTGATATGTGGTTGTATGTATGTATATGTGCATGTATGTATGTATGCATGTGTGTATGTATGTATATATGGCTATGCAAACACGTGAATACATACCCGTACATACATTTCTTGTTTTGTATGCCATTTAGATTTTGTTTTTTGTAATTGTATATTCTTCTTCTTCTTCCGCAATCACACAATGTAGGCATTTTACACCCCCAAAAGTAATTTGCCCCTTAGGCCATCGATCAGCTGTTCGCTCCTGACATTTAATGACGCCAAGCTTCGTTTCTTTTTCCAAACCACATCAAACTCAGCGCCTACACAGTAAATATTTTTTGTTTTTTTTTTCGACAACAATTGGCTTCGCATGCACGAGCGCCAATTTGTGCTCTCATTCCCATTTCGTAGCACTGACATTACTTAAATAGTATCGCTTAGCTTAGCGTTAGTTGCAATCTAATTGTATTTGTAGCTAAAATTGCTTAAACCCTATGTTGTTGTTGTTGTTGTCAATGCGTTTCTATCCACATCGCACTCCATATGTAAGTATGTACGTCGACGTGTTCTTTGTGTTATTATTGTACTTAGTATTTTCCTCTTTTATCTGGTTCCCATTTGTGAGGCGTCAACTTTTAAGGCTATTCCAATTTTGTTATCAACGCGCCGTGGCGTTTTCCGCTTCTGTGTCGTCAAAACAGTTTCCCGTTAGCCAATACCAGGAGAGAAATTTAACAGGCGGATTAGACTGGTGCGCTACGAGTGAGTTTATAACCATTACTAGTTCACGTTCCAGCTCCATTTTATGATTTAAACTGTTTTTGTGGCCCTCCAAATGTAAAGTTTTCGTATCTTTAGTTATTTGTGACCGCCAAAGCCATGCATTAGATTTAGACTTATTGCAGATTTGCACTTCGGTCTCACGGTCTTTTGTATCCTATACTCATCACAGTACCTCAACCCACAAGCGAGCTTGGCAGGCTGAGACAGGCTGCATATGGACAAAACTGATGTTACCTGTCATGTCCGACCGACCGACTGTCGCAGATCCTCCTGTCACCAAGCAGAAGGGACTGTAGGCAGCTAGTTGAACTGATGACGTGCCATTTTCTATGGGAAAGGTACTCTGCCAAGCATGTGGAGAGGAGAATGAGACGGCGGACCACTTCCTGTGCGCCTGCCCAGCTTTCGCTCGAATCAGGCTTGAGGTCTTTGGCACTGATGTGTTAAGAAGCGACCACCTTGGCTCCTTGACACCACAAAATATACTCAGATTTCTTCGGAGGTTGAGTAGATTTAAAGAAAATTAAAAAGGGAACTCGAGTTCTGTACAATGGACTTAATGTTGTTTGGGTGCTCTACTTGTCCGCCAAAAAATTTAAAAAACCTCATCCAGACCTAATTCCCTTATTCCCTTATTAAACTCAGAATAGAGCTGAGTTGGACTGAGCGTATGTGCCTTACTTCTGGCAACAAATGGCCGAGATGTCTCAACCTTCTCCGCGCTATAGCGCTGCATTCAAGAGGAAGGTGCATTCGAGTTTCCTGGAATTTGTCAGAGAAACGACAAGAGTCAGTGGACCATATTCCGATTATGTGCAGGTTCTACGTAGTCTGTAATCGCATTCTCAGCTTATCCTTGGGCAGAGTTATAAGGTATTTAATCCTCATCTGATTGTACCCTCCCAATAAGGATTTCGCCTGGCGGAGCCCAATAGTTTGGTACCACTAACCTCCTTTAGCGCTAGCGTAGCTTCTCCTTGATGGTGTGCTATCCCATGGCAAAGAAGGGTTCGGGTGCTATTAAGGGTGAGGCCGCAGCCTGTTTCGCCAATGCGTCCGCTACTTCGTTCCCAGTTACACCCCTGTGTCCTGGGACCCAAATTAGCCGGATGCAATTGTGCGTTCCTAGTAGATTAAACTTTTTGATAGATAGGGGATTTGATCTCACAGGACGATAGAGCCATGAGTGCCGCCTAACTGTCGCCCATAATGGGAATTCGCTCATTTTGGATATTCCTGTCTAAGTTTATCTCTGCACATAGACAGAGCACATCCACCTCCGCTGAGAAGATACTTGGAAAAGTATCAATCGGCACAGAACGCTTGATATGGGGCAGTATATTCGAGCGCCTATGCCGTCTGGTGTCTTCGAGCCATCTGTGTAGTAGGGCAGGGTACACTCCTGGAGTTTAATGCAGGTGTACTCCAGATTACCTTGTAGTCCAGTTCAATTCTAAACTTCTTTTCGAATCTGATGTCTTTAGTGATAGCTGCAGACTCAGCAATTCCATATTCTTAGATGATATCAATTTTTCTTTACCGAAGCCTTCTCTAGTAATATTTAGCAGGGTACGCTTGGCTGATTGCTGGATAACTATATGAAGCGGTGTCAGCTGGAGCATCACCTACAACGCAGTTACAACTAGGCCATGCATACTTCAACCCAATTGCTTAGACTTGTTGGCTGTATCTGTATCTCACGAATGGCTCGGACGATAAAGATCCGCATACATTCCGGATTGTCGACACAACGTCGATCGGTCAGAACTTTCCAAAATTGGAATCTGAGTACAACTCCGAAGCGACCATTGCCTACCGGTAGCGCGTAACAGTTCGATTATTTGATCAAATCTACGACATGGCTTGTGATCCTGCTAAATTCAAGCCTAATGCCTAGTATTTCAGCCCCAAAAAGATGGCTATACGGCTCTGAACCAATATAACGTTCCTAACGGAAATTTCAAAAGTATAAACTGCCATTTTTTGCAGTCGAAATGGCATTGTTAAAAAATTACATGCGTTCATATGTCCGTCGGGATGAAAATATTCCTCGCCAAACTCTGTTCGCAAGACTCTAATGCTCAGACTAAGAAACAATAATGAAAGATGAGTGTTTCCCTCACTTGAGTCAGCCAATATGTAGAGCTGCAAATCTTTCTCACAAACTGTTTGCACGAACGAACGTACATCAGAGACAGGGATACTTTATTTCCAGATAAAGCAACACAGTCTTCCTCAGGCTTTAAGTGATTCCGTTCGTTTCCCTGGTTCTGGATCCCAGGTTACGTCAGGTTTGGTTTAATTGACAGTGGTTTTAGACGATGTGTATAGAAGCAATGTTAGGACGCGCAACTCTTTGTGATCTCACGTAAGAGAAAGCTGTGGCTTGGAACCGCCACTAGAGTTCAGATAAGGCGGAAAAAGTGTTGAATGCTTGCAAAGCCTAGGTGTGCTGGTCGTTTATAGAAGTATTTTTATATGTAAATGACAGGGTTGGTAAAGTGAGGTAGAGGATCTTGCAGCTTGAGCCATCAAAGGCTTTTTGTGGCAGATTTGACTTGCCGCTTCGCGTTTAGATTTCATGATTTGTCATTTACGGGATGACCGCTTTTGGGAAAGAGCTAATCAAGAGTATTCATATCCTTTTCATTTTCTGTGAACAGGGCGTTATTTAATGCTTGCCTTAGATTGCGCGATCTACTCGCTCCTTGATCTCTTAGATTCAATAGAAACTTCCAAAGAGGTGCAATTAGAGGGTTATTTAATGACAGGCTGACTGTCCGAGTACATTTTTTTAGATTGTAATGCTGTGGATGTTTAAGATTGTGTGCTTTTACCAATATGTGTCACTATGAGCTCACCAGACAATTGAGAAATAGAGCCCTTTCTCGAAAAACGAAAACAACGCTTTACAAAAGCTTAATCATCCCTGTCTTTGTATACGGCGTAGAAGCTTGGACGATGACGACAAATGATGAGAGAGCACGAGAAAAAAATTCTTATTTTGTCCTCTTCGCGTAGGCGAGAATGAGTTCCGTATCCGTTGAACCAGCAAGTTGTATAAGCTATACCGAGATGTGGACATAGTGAGGCGTATTAAAATATAGCGGCTGCGCTGGCTCGGCCATGTTTCGAGTATGAACGAAAGTGCTCCGTCACGGCAGTCCTTCGAGACGGAATGCACTGGTGAATGACGAGAGAGGAAGACTTAATCTACGTTGGGGAAACCAAGTGACGTATAACCTGGCAGCACTTGGTGTCACCAATTTTCGCTAGCAAGCAGCCGCAATGTTTTAGGTTCGGCCAAAACCGACATCCTTTATTGTTGTGAATCCAGCCTAAAAGGCGCTGGAGTAGTTAGACAGATGCGCGCTTCAATTAAATTTTTAAGTTTAGCTTTGAGCTACTGGTTAAGATAGAAGTGGACCTTAGATATAGATCTGTTATGTCCCAGAGACGCTTGTGAAAAACTTATTAACAAGTTTTCAGAAATTGTTTTCAGAGGCATGATCCTAACTCAGAATTTCGAATAAAAAACCACAATCGAATCTGTGGTTAAAAAATTGTGCTATAAATTTTGATCACCTTGCAGAATCTACTAAAACCTAAATTATATTGGACAGGGATTATGCTGCCGGTGATCTCAAAAATAAAATTATCATCAACCCAGCTGGGTCATTTTTGATTTGCCAGAAAATAATGCAATGAAATTTTAAGTCTAGTCCTAGGTTCTCAGTTTAAATGGTTTCAAATAAAATTAAAAAAAAATACATTATTTAAAGAATATCAGAATTATGTTTTTTGAAGCACTCTGTAATGCCTTACATTTTTGACAAAATGTCACCAGTTTTGTACCAACTACGATTTCTCCCACTTCCGCATTTCTCCACATGGTGGTTTATTCAACGGATGTGTATGTGTTTGTGTATGTGCCAACTATGAACGGTACGACAATGTGTTAGTAGATAATCACTGATCCACCGCATCCACCCACAAATGCGGTGGTTGAGGCAGTTCCGCCAGCCGTGGCTGTCACCGACATTTCGCTGATAATTTTCGATTTACGACAGTAAATGTGTGCTTTGGGAATTCTTATGCGCTTACAATGAAATTCTAAATTTAGATTTCTTTGAGGACAATACAGTTAATTGCACGGAGATTTATTTTATAGCTTCGAGATAAATCAAAATATTTTGCAATAATATGTAATGCGCAGTTAATTTATGGAAATTTTGTTTTTTGATCAATTTTTGTTAACTACTTGCTGTTCTTAGTCCCGATTTAAACAGGGAAACATTTGGAGGGGAAACATTTTGTTCGTGGGAGAAGAACGGACGGAGAAAAATAAGAGGGCACTTTGTTTCCCCTTCTGGCGACACGCTTTGTGCTTCTCATGCATATTGTCAAACTTAAAGAAGTAAATGTCAGAAACGCATCTTCAAGAACAAGGCATCCTAAAATTACGTCGGTTGTAGCCAAATGTCTGAACTTGCAAAGAAGACTTGAACTGCCGTGTACCATTCGCTACCCCACAGCTAATACGCAACCTCCATGGACGATACGTAATATTCCATTTGCTATCAACCCGCTGCAGGGACCAAAAGAACATACAGCGAAGGAGATTTACAAAGCACTGTTTACATCCGAAAAATAAAAGTACTCCAAACAGGGATGGAAGTTTATATTTACAGATGGATCAAAAACCCAAACCTCAACATCTTTTGCCGTCACAAAGGAAAACGGGGACACGATCAAACATGGTTTTCTGCACCCAATATGATCTGTTTTACAGCAGAAACAGTGGCATTGTTGGAAGCCTCCATTTATGCCAAGCAAATTAAAGGCAAAATAATTATATGCACAGACAGTCAATCATGCATCAATGCCATCGGTTGTCCAACTCACAATCAAACTGATATAAATACAATAAGAAATATACTCATAAGCTATCCAAACAAAATTTAGCTAATGTGGGTTCCAGGACATTCGGGGCTACCGGCAATGAAAACGCTGATGCCGCGGCAAGAAGCGTTTTTAATCTACCGTCAATGCTTCATAAATGCTACTCTAACAGTGACATCCTTTTAGAGATTACAAAACAACGGCGCATTTATCTATTAGATAACTGGAAAAACGACCACCACCACTACGCTTTCTTAAATCCATCTAGATCAAAGATATCACTTCCTTCCGACCTTCCATTAAAAGTTCTCAAACCGTACCGCCTGGACCACACTATTCTCACACATGCACACCTCCTCCAAAGTTCGCTGCCAGCCGATTGCCCCTTTTGTGACGAAACCGCAACCTCATATCACATTCTACAATCATGTCGAATTCTACACATCTCCAGACAACAATTCTTTGGACGCTCTCGCGCACTGGATTTTCTTAAAGAGCCATCCGCAAGTAATATACTGACTGTCTTCAAATTTCTAAAAGCCAACGACGTGTTAAGACGGATCTAAAATTTTAGCTTACATTTACCTCTGTTTATTTTATTTAGTTATAACCATTTAAATAGGTATGATAATTACTTAACGTTAGACCTTATTTAAAGTACGGGTAGTCTGATAACTAACTGACGCAGCACGTTCAAATTTTGACAGGAGTCAACTGACAGATGCCTGTTGACGGGAGCATTATTTCTTTTTCAGTAAAGAGGTCAGAAATACAAAAAGTCTCGGACTTATTGATCCGCCCTCGTACATTTACATTTTTTGTTATCAGACAGCCGATGGCCCATGCTGCTAGTGCTGCTGCCTCCTTATATTTGTATAACTTGTTATTATACAAATTTAATAATAATAAGTAAACGTCAAGTGCAACGAATGCTGCCGAAAAAAGGTTTGCCCTTGTGAGCACGAATGGGAAACATCAAAAGAGAATTTCCAGTGCCTCCCGTCTCTGTGTGTAGATCTGGACTTATGCTCGTTAACCTTAAAATGAAAGCAAGGTTTGAATCCTTCCGACCGGTTGGAAAGAATGGATCTCTGAATTTGCTTCTACCTCTGCGCTGAGAATTTAGTTTTTTTTTTTGTTTTTTACTTCAGGCCGAAATGTAATACTTAGCAGTTGGTTCGTTTATATTTCTGGCAATCAGTATTTAGCAACAATTGAGTGAAGAAAATAAAAAAAGTAGACTTAAGCTTAACCCCTGAACAGAATTGCAGCGGCCAGCGGGTAATGGGTTGACGGGTAGCTGCTGTCGCTGAGTTCTTGCCGTCGGTTATTTTTATGGCGGCATAAATTAAATTAAACACAAAATGTTAGCTGAAAATAGTCCAGTCACAATTGTGTTTAACCGACCGAATGGATCAGCTGATCTCCACTCGCCAACCCGTTACCCACTGTGCCGCTGCAATTCTGCTGTATAGTAAATTTTTTGTGGCCCATTACCATTAAAATTGGCTAGAAATTAATTGTGGCCCAACATATAACAACTCATGAATAAACGTCAAAGTCTAAAAGTGTTACAGGATCCGACACTGGAAGTGTCACCGCAGATGGGCGCTCTACAATCGTTTTCATCGAGCCTGGCGTTAAGGTAAATGCGAAATATTATCGGGAAAGTATGCTGGAGGTTGCTTTGAAGCCGTGCGCAGACAAACATTTCGGTGGCAGACCATGGACGTTTCCACAGGACTCGGCACCGTCTCACAAAGCTCGAGTGAACCAAGAGTGTCTAAAAAACAACGTTTCGAAATTCATAACGTCCTGACAATGCCTCTCAAATTCACCAGACGCGAAACCGATGGATTTCTATTAATCATTGCCTTACTGCAAAGTCATTCTGGATTTCGCTGTTCGGTCGATCACTTAACTACCCATCCTTACGTTTTAAGGGGGAAGTACCTTTAGAGGGCCGAAAAAAACCAGTTTTTCGTGATTTATTTTTGGGAAAATGAAAACAGTGCACATGAAATTAATATGATATATATTTAGGGCAATGCTCCAAGAAGAAAAAAGCGTATTTAACATTATTATAAATAAGCAATTAATTGAGTTATGGCGGTTCACGTAAATCGTGTCGCCGCTGACATCGAATTCGGCGTAAGCGATCCTGACCGCAACTTTCATCTGAAATCATAAAATCAAACATTATTTTACTCAGGAGGGTTTTTTATCCTAGATAGACTACAATCTCTGGCAAATTCGAAGATTAACCATTAAAATGAGGCTTCAAAAAAAACTTTTGGTTTTTTTTGCAAAAATTTTCAAACATTTTTGTGTTAAAAAGTATCTAAAAATTATTTTTTCTTTTCGTCCGTAGTCTATCTAGAGTAGCTTTTTATGCCCTTTAAAATGAAACCTTGATGAAGAAAATTGGTTCAATACTTTTTCCGTAATCACTTACGCCAATTTGAAAAACATGGTTTCGAGAAAACGCCGTTTAAAGTTCGCGGTCAAAGCTCGGTCGGCTCGGCGCGCGCCACTTTCAAGTGGCATATCTTCCATAATTTTCAAGATCGGCTTTTGAAATTTTGCAATAATATTCTTAGAGCATATACCTATCGGTTAAGACAATAAAAAAAAAATCGATTTTTTGAAACGTCTAAAGGTACTTCCCCCCTTAAGTCTTTCAAACCCATAAATTAGAAAATTTCTAAGCTGATTAGACGTTCGTGACTGGCAGTATGGAAAATATCGACAGCAGTTGGTGGAACTCAATGTCTAACGTACATTCTGTCAAAAAAGTACCGGGAATTGTTAAAAAAAAAACGCAAAATTATTGTTTAATCATCAACATTTATTTTGTCGCCTTCAAAATAGGCTCCATTCGAAGCAACGCAGGTACACATATGCCAAAAATTAGTCCAGTCATCAATCAAAGCACATTTTAAACGCGCTTGAAGAGATCTTCTTCAGCTCCTTTAGCGAACTCTCCTTAATGGCCTCTATCGACTCAAATCGCGTCCGCGGAGTCGCAATTTAAGTTTTGAGAAAAGGCAAAAGTCACAGGGGGCTAAATCCGGTGAATACGTTGGAAAAAGGGTTCACAATATGAGCCTTGAACCGGCGAAAAAGGAAACAATCTTCCATTTCCTCTGTGAATGCCCTGCCCTATGGAAGGACAGAATGTTAACTCTGGGCCAACCGCTGTTCGAGAATCTCGAACAACTGTCTGGCTTAGACGTCAACAACCTAATAAGGTTCTTAAAACGTACAGATTGAATATAGTCATGCTGTAAATACCCGTTAAACAAGTTGGTAACGAGAATATGGCAACAAAATGGTGCGGAAGCGCTAGTTGGATTCTGGAAGAATCACCACTTTAAACAACCAACCAACCATGAGCCCTGTGAGACGGTGCGTTATCATGGTGCGAGATCCATGAGTTAGTTTTCTTTCCACAAATTGGGCCGCTTACTACGCACATTCTCTCTCAAATGTCGCTTTATATTCTTTATTTACCGTAGAACCATTTGGAACGAATTACGAGATTCCGATTGCACAACACCAGGATATTCAAAGAACTACTCAACTACTCAACTACTGACTTTCACTTTGACTTGGCTTTGACGAGGTTTTTTGGGTTACGGCTCATGTGGGTAGCGCCATTCAGCCGCCTGTTGACTAGTTTGCATGCCAAACCCAAATGCCCACGTCTCATCATCTGTTATGATGCGCTGGATGAACGTTGAGTCCAAATTCACTTGCTCAAGCATGTCTTCAGCCACCTTCTTCCGATGAATTTTTTGAAAGAAACTCAACTCTCTTGGAACGAGTCGAGCAGCCACGCGTCTCATGCCCAAGTGATGGGTTAAAATATTGCGAATTGATTAGTGGAGACACGGTAAGATCACGAGCTACCTCCCTCAAACTTAAATGATGGTTTGATGGTTTTCCAGCACCGTTTCCTTGATTTCGTCGACCTTTACATCCGTTGAAGACGACCAGATCGAGACAAATCTTCCACGACTTCTCGGCCCTCTACAAAAGCCTATACCACTCGCACTCGTAGACCCGTGTTTTTGATAAAGCACACTCGTCATAGGCTGCCTGGAACATTTTCAATGATTCGGCACACGAAATCCCGCTCAAAACACAAAATTTAAGACAAATTCCCATCTGCGGTTGACTGATATAATTAAATGCCAAAAACAAGCTAATTGACAGATCCGGCTAAAACTCTACGCCACTATAGAGGACAGTTGCACCAACATTCCACCAAAAAAAAATTAGATTTTTGTGTAACGCGCGTTTTTTCAATGAACAATCCCTGTTATTTTTTTGACAGAATGTATAGTCTTGTTAAAAACAAAAATATAACAATATCTTATTTGTTTTGAGCGATAAAACCAAATGCCAAGAACTCAGCTAATTATCTTTTCACGGAAAATTTACAAAATCATTAATACTTTTGCCTGGAATGTAAAGTAAATACGTTAAAAATAGTTAAATAGCATTTGACAAATAGTCACGAATCAAAATACTGCTTATACCACAGTGCATACATACGTACACTGTGCAACAAAAGTGGAAAAAAAATTTAAATAATTCGCAATATAATGCCAGCGTCAAAAAAATGGGTGCCTCATTGAGACAAGTCTTGAGTTTTTAATTATTTATTTTTTAATTTCAATTGTTTCTTTTTATAAAACTATTGTTTATACTACAACAAAAACCATAAAACGCAAAGTTTCAAACTTTGTACAAAATGTGTGAAAATTCGGTTAATTCTTATTGACGTCTCATAAACAGGGAGTTTAGTATAGCCAACTACCATCATCCAACAAATCCAAAAAAGACTCGAATTTCGCTTACCTTAGCTCACCATCATTAGACTGGAAAAGATCAATAGAGGCTTAGCTTTTTAACAAGCAGTGCAGTTCATTGTGTTCTGATCTCGATTACCAAGAACAATTTTACGACTGTATTCGCTAAGAAGGAAGAGGGGAAAAATACCACACTCTAATTCGAGGAGTGGACATTTGCATTTGGTACACTGAGTCAAGGATGATAGATACCAGGTTGGCTCGTTAGGAAAGAAAAATTAATTAAGGGGAACTTTGGATTCTGCGTCATTCCTTTTGGGTTTTACAAAATTTAGCTTTAGCTTAGTGAAACACAAAACGAATGACGTCGGCATATCTGTCAAATTCGCTCAGAGCCGAATAATCTTTTCACCATGACGCTGAATGGCCCTTTCTTTGAGTCTTTGTGTTTTGAACGCAGAGAACGCAGTTTAAGTAATTTTGAGAAATTTCTTTGATAAGTTATATATAATATGATTTTAATAAATTTTTATTAAATGCAAATTTTATAGCAAAGTTAAGGCAGAAAAGCGCGGATTTCAACCAAGGGCAAATATATGCAAGAACAAAAATGGTGATACACTTACGGAAGAGCAGGAGATAGTAGAAAGGTGGGTCCGAGTACTTTAGAGAGCTGCTGAATGCTGGTGAAATTGGTGCTTTTACAGATATTAACATACTTCATGCGAACAACAACACAGTTCTAGACCACCCTGACGAACAACCACCTATGTACATTACAAGAAATACTAGATGCAGTCAACTATATGAAAAACTTCAAAGCGCCTGGAGAAGACAATATAACAGCTGAGCTCCTAAAAAACGCAAGTACTAGTTACATTGAAAGAACGCATCACCTGACCACATTGATCTGGAACAATGAAACATTGCCAGGCGACTGGAACACAGCAATAATACTCCCCATTCACAAGAAAGGCGATAAATTAAATTGCAAAAACTATCGCGGGATTTGCCTACTCAACACAACGTATAAAATCTTCACAAGAATTGTTAACAAAAGACTTATAGGCCACTAGGAAAGAGTAATTCCAGAGTATCAATGCGGATTTCGACCTGGAAGGTCAACAATAGACCAAATTTTTTCTCTCAAACAGTGCATAGAGAAATGTTTTGAGCATAACATTGGGCTGCACATGCTGTTTGGTGATTTCAAGCAAGCTTTCGATAGCATCAACAGGAGGGCTATCCCCACAATATTTCATAAATGCAAAATCCCAGACAAACTAACCAGAATAGTGATGATGACTGTGAAAGAAACTGTATTCAAAGTAATGATACAAGATAAAAAATCCGACCCCTTCAGAATTAAAACTGGAGTAGGACAAGGGGATACGCTCTCATCAACAATCTTCAACCTTATGCTATGCTGTGCCATCGATGAAGTAAGTGACGCAAAAAGGACTGGTCATATTTTAAACAGAACTACCCAATTATTCGCATACACAGATGACATAGCAATTGTCAGCAGAAATATCCACGTAAAATTGTATAAAATAGTAAAATTGGTCTTAAAATCAACGAAGATAAGACGAAATATATGATGATGTCCAGACAAAATAAGCCAACATCAGGCAAACTGAAAATTGGCGATTTTTCTTTTGAAATCGTTGAATCCTTTACCTATTTAGGCTTCAAACTGAGTAGAGACAATTCAATGAGCCTCACCATCGATGAGAGAATTCTAGCAGCGAACATATCGTATGCGTCGTTTTAGGCCTGTTCGTGAAATAATTTGTGAGTATTGTTACAAATCATCAAGTTTTGGTGTTCATGTATCCAAGAAACTTGCAAAGTAGGGGAAAGTGGGAGCGCAAAATAGCATTTCATTCTGAGGGGAAGTCGCAAGTTTTTACTGGATAAATTTTTACTTGTAAGAATGTGCAAGTGAGAAAAACAGCTGATCGCAAACTAAAAATAAAAACAATTTAAAATTTGCGAACTGAGTCAAAGTTCTAAATTTAAATAAAAATGGGGTTTAAAATGGAGAATGAAGTAAATATATTTTAGATGAAATGGAACAAATTATTGTGGCCAAAATAAAATCAGGTAACGATAAGCTCGTTAAAGGGACAGATACCTGTAAAAATTCGAAAAAAAATTTTTTTTTTCATAAAATGTTAATATAAGAATAAGAATATGTTAAAAAAATTTAGAACGTAAACGTAAGTATTTATTATAAAGGGTGGTTAAGTTTCAAGGGCCGGTGTTGATTTTGAGTAAAAAACATTTTTTTTAGGAAATTATTGTCTTTTTATTTATTATGATAATATTGGTATGGCTCATTTACGTATGGAACAAAATATCGACCAAATGGCCACCGCGGCCTCGGCGGCACACCTCCATCCGATGGTCCAAATTTTCGATGACATTACACCTTTTGTTTCAAATAACCCCAAAGAAAGAAGTCGTTGACGTTTAGGTGTGGTTCATATTCAACATTGGCCCTTGAAATTTAACCACCCTTTAGATTGTCAACCGTGACGACTCTATTCTTTGCTTTCGAGCACTGGGAGAGGTATAGTTACGTTGCCGACTTTAGACGCGTTTTTCACAAAACTGTATTTTTCGAATTGGCGTACACGATAACTAGAAACGTTATTCACCGATCTCCCTGAAATTTTGCACACAACTTTTTTATGATATTATTTTCTATGGGAATTTATAATTCGAAAATTTAATATTATAATAAAATTTAATATTATAAAAATAATATTATAATAAATATTTCGAAGCAAAAATAGTAGGAAAATTCGCCCCAAAATTCTTTTTTTTAAGCATTTTATTACGCGAATATTTTTGAAGATCAGGGACTTTCAGAAGGGGCCCAGACTCGAGATTATACGTATTTATATGAATTAGACATCACTGGAAAGGGCCCGCATTTGCAATTTTCCCCCGGGGCCCGGATATGCTCTCTACAGCCCTGATTATATGAACTACTTGCATTTGGTGGTTTTTGGATTTGGTTTATTAAAGAATGAAAAATTGTAACTGATAACGCGGATGTGTGTAAGTGTATGCAAAAATATCACTGGTAACATTGTGTCGTTACAACCAAACAAAATCACACACAAACCGATGCATTGTGTAAATATGTAACTAAAACAATGCCGTGGTTTTCTACGGGATAAGTTTTGCTCAATTTTCTGTATCCTACGGGCAACATGAAAAGGACTACGATCCGTTGGTGAGTGTAAGCACCATAATTTTGAGAACGGGTAGCCGCCAACCCGTTACTCGCTGTCCGCTGGCCCTATAAGGGCCATATGAGGACGTAGTGTAACTGGGAAACTACCACTTTTAGTTGTTGTTTTAATATTATACTCACGTTAAGCAATGCCATAATGACAATCGACTTTTAATGACACAATGATTAAATATATAAATTACTTTTCATTTCACTTCAAAAGTCACAAACTTCATAAATAAAATCAAATTTAACCAGAGAAATTTAACAAATACCGCTGCCCTCGAGTTCAAATTTCTTTTGACATATAGTAGTTGCAGGGTGTTTCAGATGTTTTATATATGTAGTGTGTTTGCAATTTTTTGCGAGGTAAATTTTAAAAACGTTTCTTGTGCGCCTACTGATATCACTTCACCAATATTGTGTTTAATTTACAATACTATGTTTATCAGTTAAATGATAAATGCATGCCTTGATTTATAAACATTATTGCCGATAAGATTTTAAGTGAAAAAAATGCGGAATATCACGCTTTTGTAGCATTTCTAAATCGTTTCAAGCAGTGTGGCAATACCAGTGAGCACAGAAATCTAATATATAAACCATTTGCTTAGCGCAATCTTGTAGATGTCGCCTTTATCGCTTTTTCCATCATTGCTTTTCGCTACTCTTTCTTCCACTCCTCAACAGCCACTGTTCGCCTGATTTACGCTTTTCGCACGTTCATCCACAACAAATGTCAACAGCGCTCAGCTGTCAACTTGCAAACGAAATCAATAATCGCCTTTCAAAGTTGTTAATTCGATTTCAGTAATTTTCTGATGCGAAAAAATAAATTTTCCAATTTGAAAGAACTCTTTTCCCACTAAATAAGTGGCCGGGTAGCGGGCGAAAATCGTGCGCACGCCGGGCGCCGTGTGAAACGTGAAATATTGTGGAGTTTTGTGCGGTGTTGTGTTTAAGTGAGGAAGAGTAAAAATTGTTTACGTTTTTTTTTTTGTTGTTCAGCTGCATTCAAAAGGATTTATACAAATAGCTTGATTAGTAAAACGTATGCTTGTTGGCTTTAATTTTCAGATGTTTCATCGTTACAAGAATAACTCTTGAAATGCACATTTACAACAGCAGGTAGGAAAAATATTTGGCATTCACACAGTTGCTACAAATGCATACGAGGTGGTTGTATGGGCAGTGTGTAATGGGTATGAAGGCGCAGCAGCAGCACCAGTAGTTAATAGTTTTAATTAGCCTATACAAGGTACGCGCAATCGCCAGTCTAACCATTAATTACACAGCCTAGTGGTACCGACCATAAAAGTTACATTGCATATTTTCACGCAGCTTGTCAAGTTACGGTGCGGACGGAGTTGGTCCGAAAAGGTGAGCTGTAGCCCTCGCCCATATTTCCGACCTGGTCGACAACAAACGGCCGTGAGTGTATGCAACTAATACAATCTGCGCTAAGAATTAAAAGTTCCAATTTCATAAAGTAGGATCAGTGTAAGGCAGCGAGTAGTCCAGGTGGCGCCATAGTTGCTGTTATTTTCGTTCTGCCACTAGGCCACCTGCGTTCTTCATGGTTGGACTGCTTCATTTTCGTAAATATTTACAATGCCAAGGAGCGCCGCGGTAAAAGGAGGGTAGAATCTAAATACCACGGATAGCTAAGTAATACAGATATGGTTATGTGTGTGTGCTCCGAAATATGTCGAGCAGTTCGCCAACCGCTAAAGCGAGCAGCTGCTGTTTGATTTCGTATGCGTATAGGTGGTTGTGTGGCGAAATGGTCTCATCATGTACTAAATTTAAAATGTGTTCTTATTTTTGCACAACACCACACATCCCCGCCTCGTGCGACCCTACAGCGCTGCTTGCGCCCGAAATGGCACGTTGCGGCGTCGCACAGCCAGTCAGCTGTACGCTATGCTGTGCAGTGCAATAAGATGAGTGCAAAGTATGCTGCAAGAGGAACGATATCGTGCTTACATACATACGTACATATATAATATGTGTGTGTTCGTATGAAATTTGTTGTTTTTTTAGTGTAGTTTGCTATGATTTTATTAATTTACCTATACATTACACGCCAACACACCTTTCACCTCGTCTCGTCTCTGCTATATTGAATTTTACGCTCATTACTTGCCCCGATGTGTACTTTTATGACTTTCATTAGCAATCGCTTTTGTTCTATTTATCTTTGCAGAATCATCATGTCTATCGCCATCAACGCATGATGTGCACACCGGCACCCAACTATTGTCTGAGTCTGAAATAAGTAAGTGTCACCTATGTATGTATGTGTATGTATGTCGCACAACCTGACGCATGACAAACGCAATACAATTCAAACGAACCCAACCAATACCCGAAAATCTAACAAACCCACATTTGACGTAGCAATTGGCATAGCAAACGATCGCATAGTGAATTATTTTGTTTAATATTTGACATAAATTTTAATAATTGGCGAAAAGCTGCTTCTGCTAAAGCGTCCATCGTGGCTTTTTATGGTTATAAGCGAATAAATTAAATATGGCAACTATGATTAAATGCAGCTAAGGCCTTCATGGGGGGCAAAAGATACTGTTAAAACAACAAACAACAACAAAGCCAACGATAACGCTGATAACGTTTCCACGACAGTCGGTTCTACGTTACCGAAACGACCCGGATTTATATCCGGCCAAGGACTGTTACTCCAGCAGCATTCCCCGTATGTAAATATAGGGAATGTTTATGCTGCTACAACAACAACAACATAACGCCGACGCGATCCAGGACAAAACGAACAGACACCTCCTGGACCAGCCAGTGTTTAGACAGCCATTAAACGACATTCAGCGGCAGACCATCACCACCTTCTTAAGCTCCCGACCTTCGAATGCACGTATCGGAGTCCAACCACCACATACAAACAGCAGATGAAGAGTTCCAGCTAAATCGAGAGGCCCGCGTATTCGTAGCTCAATTGCGGTCTAGGTACTGTAGCAGGTTAAACTCCTACTTATCCAGAATTAACCCCGACAACCAAACATATGTCCAGCAAGGCACCCCGCACAACATTAACCACCTTTTCACATGCCCCTCAAAACAGACTCATCTAACACCCCTCTCCCTCTGGACCCAACCTGGCGAAACACCAAGTTTCCTCGGCCTACCTTTAGATGAGTTAGACGAAGACGACCGGTGGTAGATGCTACACTAACAGGGCTTGTATTACTGCTACAACAACAATCAACGACAACATATGCCGTGCTTGCATTGGTATCGGGAGCCGCTCCATCGACAGTACGGGTAGGTCTGATTAAGCTTCAACGACAGCGCCGATGCGAATCTTCTCAAGAGTTGCATTTGAGATGGTTCTCGAGTTAGCACCGCTTCCTATAGTAGTTTTCAGCGGTCAGCCAAGCGTTCCTTATTTAACACGACTGGGTAAGAATTTGGCAAATGGAACGTGATGTCATCCAGAATGTTGTCATGGAACTGTTGAGGCTGTAGCTCGCGCTTGCCCAACTCTGCTAAGATGTTACCACAAATTGTATAAATTTGAGTACTGGCTCAGCATTGAACTGCCCATTAAGGCAAATTGGAGTGCACCTATCTTTGAAAGGAAACTCCAAGAGTGCGCCCAGCCTTTCTCGCTTTTTCACTGCGGAGAATCTCCGAGTTTCCTCCACTAAATCCACGGCGTCTCTCTCTACCACCTAGACGAAGAAAGTCAAACTACAGTTAGAGGTAAAAGTTGATGATACATCAATATAGACAGTAAACAACACCAAAATTCTGGGCATCACCTTTGATAGTTTGCTTTCCTTTTCTGCACACACAATTGCAGCTGCTACTAAGGTAGAAAACCGCGACAAAGTCCTCAAATCGCTTGTCGGTGGTGCTTGTGGCAAAGACAAAGAATTGTTGCTGGCGACATTTAAAGCAATTGGTCGGCTGGGTCTAAATTATGCTGCGCCTGCCTCGTCGCCTGGCACCAGTGGTTCCCGGTGGATGAAGCTACAAACAGGACACCTAGCGGATGTCTCTGGATGCCCCTCCCTGCAACACCTATACAATGAGGCATCAATGCTACCAGCAGTTTCTTCTAGGGTGCATGCCCTATCAAACCTACTTAACAAAACCTCTCTCCCTTTGGACGCAATCTGTCGAAACAGCACATTTTCTGGGTCTACCCTTAGATGAGTTAGACGAAGACAGACCCATTCGTAACTATCAATCCACTATCAGATGGTCGTCAAAAAATGCCCATAACTGAGATCACCTGATTCCAAAACGCTATTTTATGTAACTTGGTTGCAAAAAAATTATTAAATGGAATAGAAAATCGTATCAAAAAGTCTAAAAAATCTATATATATAAAAAGAAGTTACATTTCCTTGGTAATCTTATAACTCAAGAACCGCTGAACCGATTGACACCAAAATTTTAGAGTTCTTTTCTATCTTTGAGGAGGTGGTTTGTGTGCAGTTTGATTGGAATCGGTGCAGCCGTTCCTGAGTTATGACATTTTAGGTGATCACAAAGTGAAGAAGATCGTGTTCGACGAAATTAAGTGGAAACACAACGACGCAGACGGAGAAATCAGTCGGTTAATAGTGAAGCACCAGGAAACCGTCGTGGGCGTACGCCCGTTTATGATATGCGTCAAATGAACCGCGCGTCTTTCAATTACGATGCCACCATTGATTACAGCATGCATGCCTACATTGGCCAAATGAATATAGAATGTATACATTGCAAAGCAATTAAATTCAGAAACTAAACGCCTGGTATGTGCTGTGCTGGTGGGAAAGTCAAATTGCTGGTGCTAGGACTTCCGCCAGAACCTTTGCATTCATTGGTTTTTGGCAATTCACCAACGTCGAAGCATTTCCTCTTAAACATTAAAAAATACAATTCATGCTTTCAAATGACATCTTTTGGAGCTACAAATATTATAAGAGATGGATTTATGCCGACGTTTAAGGTTATTACTTCGTTTGGAATAAACAATATCATATTTAATTTATGTGCCGTCCCTGTGTTCGATGTTTTTAAAAATTCAGATCCGTTATCTACATATATTTCTCGAACTTTACAGATTCAAGGTCAAATATACCATAGAGCTGGGTCTTTGCTACTATTCCCAGATGGTGACCATCAATTTTTGCAAATATATTTTATTGGTGATGAGAATCGTGAATTAGATCAGCGCTGTGCAATTTCGACGAATACGAGAAGATCAATCGTGAATGAATTGCAAACAATGTTCCATCAACACAATGAATTGGTGAAATTGTTCAAAGTGGCACTCGATCTGATGCCCACCGATGACCACAAAATAATAATAAAAGCCGATAAAACACCAATTGGGGAGCACGCCAGACGATGCAATATAAAAAAAACATTTTATGTATGGTGGTGCGAAGCCCACTGGGGAATGCTAGTTACTTATAAATTTAGATACTTCTTAATAAAAAAAATTTATTATAGCTAACAAATATATTAAAAATATTAGTTAGTGTAAATTTCCCAAGACATTATTTTTTATTTTTTCCCCGATATTCTGTTGTTCTAATGTTACCACAAAAATTCTAATTTGGCATAGCAACCCCGCCAAAACGTTCAAGCAAAAAGGCCACGCGCACACCACCTCACACTTGACTGCCTGTCAAACTCGCGCCAAGAGTGCTTGTCAAAAATTAAGAAGAAGAAGAATGCTGTTACTTGTATTTCTGCACAATGGTCATGACTCCGGTTACGTCAGCCAATCAGCTGTTGCTTTCAAATTGGCTGAGAGCCGGTGAAAGGTCTGATATCGACCACGCCTTCAGAATTTTTTTTACCATGCAGAGAAACGAAATTTACTAGAAGTCCGCAATCGCATCAGGATCTTACGGGCCTATCTGATGCGTGGCTAGAGAGGCTGCGGCCTCGCTACAAATATGACTCCAGCTCTTCATTGCCTACCATCCATATTGTATCTATACCCTTTCTCTATCCTTTTCAATTCAATTCAATTTATTTCTACTATAATCTATCCGAGTGTAGTACAATGGTCTTCCTGACTGAGTGCTTGAACTTGTCCAACCCCCCACAAATCTAATCTGATCTCATATAATCAAGAAAAAGTTTAAGAGCTAAGAGCTAAGCTAAGAAGAGATAAGCCTACGCGTAACAGGCCGGCACCAAACCATTAGGCTACGCCAGGCTAAGTATTTATGGGGAGAGCACAATTAAAAGAGATTTGGACATCTGCATCAACCGAATACTCCAAAACACCTTCTCGAATCCCGTGCCATACTGAAAAGAAGGAGTAGACATCTTGACCTGGTACGATCAGAAGAAAGGCACATAGGCTCAGCACCACCCAGTTCCGCTTTTGGTTTACTGAGGGAACTGGGTTTGGATGAGGCATTATGATGTGTAGAGGCCGCAAAACACCTTTAGATCGAAGTGCAAACCTCCAATTATTTTAATTCTATGGTTAATATTAGGCTGTTCAATAAGTGTCACGGTTTGATAAGAGAGGGCGACTAGCCAACATTTTTTTGTTATTTTGGTACACTCTTCATATTAATATTCATTTCATTTCAATATGTCGATTCATGCTTCGTTTACAAGCCATTTAGTGTCGGCGTGTCACAGTGTTTTTTACAATGGAAAAGCCCAAGTTTCGTGCAGTGATTGGATTTTTATTTTTGGAAGGTTTAAAAGCAACGGAAATGTATGAACCAATGTTGAAAGTGTATAAGGACTTTTTGCCATCAATTCTCTTTTCTTAGCTTCACAGCCCTTGGTGGACCATAGCTTCATCAACCATTTTTCTCCACTTTATTCTATCCATGGCTTCATCTCTCCAGTTGTGTACGTTTATTTCCTTAAGATCAGATACGACGTCATCTAACCATCTCCATCGTGGGCGCTCTCTTTTTCTTTCGCTATCAATTAGTATAGTAGAAAGCTGGATTGCTGAGTTGAAACGTGGTCGTACAAGCCTTGCAGACGATCCACGTCAAGAACGTCCAACAGGATGTGAATAACAACACACCAGAAATCGTAGAAAAAATACAGGAAATCATATTGGAAAATCCTCGAGTGACTGAAAGAGATTTAGTAGAAGCCCTAGGCAGCCCGGCAGCCCATTGCGCAGTGTAAGCAATATTTTGACTGAAGTATTGGATTTCAGAGGTTGTGCACAAAGGGTGCCGAATTCGCTAACAGTGGCACAAAAACTGTGACTTTCTCAGCTACATTTAAAGCGTTTTCGAAAAGATAAAGTGGGTATTGTGCGTCGATTCATCGCTATGGATGAGGCTTGTGTCTACCACCATGATCCTAAAGCAAATCAAAAGGTTAACGAGTGGTGTGAACCTGGTTCTTCGTATCCGAAACAAGTTCTTGTCCAGAAATCGGCCAAGAAGCATCATCAGTGAGCATCAGTTTTTTGGGATGCGAAAGAAATTTTGTTTGTGGATTACTTGCAAACTGGTAAAGCAATGAATTCTGAATATTATTCTAACCATTCAAACCAGCTGAAGGAAAAAAATCGTGAAGAAATACACAGTTTGCGAAAAAAAAAAATTCTTCTTCATCGCGTCACAAGCACATTTTGACAGCGACTAAAATCCATGAATTAAAGTTCGAATCATTGGAGAATCCGCTGTATTTACTAGATATGGCGCCTAGCGAATTCCTTCTGTGACCACACCTAAAAAAATTCATGCGTGAAAAGCGCTTTTCATCAAATGATGAGGTCATTGGGGAGCTGTGGAAACGCCTTTTGCAGCCCTTACAGATTCTCACTGCAGGGTTGAAATTCATAAATTGGAATCTGTATTGATGTTCAGTGAGTCTACAGGGTAGGCCACTTTTATGTCGGTATGTAAACGCTGAATAACTTCGTCATTTACCAAACGATCGACTTCACGCATACATGTTTTCGATACGTCAATTCAGTACAACATCAACCATGGATCGCTTTACACCGATACAACGCGCTGAAATAGTGACGCTATACATCGAAAATAGTCGTTCTGTTGTTCTAGCTCAACGCGCATATCGCAAAAAGTATTCCGGCAAACACGCACCGTCTGACAATACTATTCGTCGTTTGGTGTCGAATTTTCTTGAGCACGGAACAGTAGGAGATCGTCAAGATGCCGTTCATCAACGGCCAAGACGTTCCAATGAACTTGTTGAAGAAGTGAGGCAGAGCGTTGCCCAGGAGCCAACTGTGTCGTAACGTCGTCGCGCTTAGCCTTTTGGCGTCAATAATACCCCAATGCGGCGCATTTTAAAGGATGATTTAAATTTGTTTCCGTATAAAATGCAATCGACACAAAGAATATTGCCGGCAGACCATTCACGCCGCTTGGAATGCGGCCAAACAGTCGCTCGAATGGTTGACAATGAAACCCAATTTTTGAAAGCATATTTTAATGACTGACGAGGCACATTTTAATCTCTCTGGCAGCGTGAAAAAAAAACAAAATTTCCGCATTTGAGGAACTGAGAATCCACACGAGATCCATGAAACGGCATTGCATGACCGGAAAGTAACTGTTTGGGTCGGTCGAAACCATCGTTGGGCCATATTTTTACCGAGAAAACGAAACGGTCGATGAAAACCGATATCGATGGATGTTGGCACATTATGTCTGCCCGCAAATGCGTGAGAAAGGTTTAGAAGGTTACTGGTTTCAACAAGACGGTGCGTCATGCCACACTGCGAATGCAACAATTGAATTTCTGCAACGAAAATTCCCGGGACGTCTAGTGTCAAAAAGAGGCGACATCGACTGGCCCCCCAGATCACCTGACTTAACCCCCGGACTTCTTTTTGTTGGATTATCTGAAAAGTAAGGTTTACGCCAACAAACCGCAGACTATCGACCAGCTTAAGGCAACAAATCGACGCTATAAAACCCGAAATGCTTGACAAGGTGATGAAAAATGCAGAAAAAAGATCGCAGTTTGTGATTGCTAATAAAGGTGGCCACTTGATTGATATTGTATTCAAAAAATAGTTTAAATAAATTGTAAATAACCAAACGAAATAAAAATACCTCACTTATACAAATCAGTTGTTTTTTTGTCAAAGTTATTCAATGTTTTCATACCGACATAAATGATGGCGCACCCTGTATACTAGGGCGGGTCGATTTAAAAATCGCTCATTGCTCTGTGAAAATTGTATTCTAGAGATCAAAATAAGAAACTTTGCCGAAGGAACCATACCTCTAAAACGAATTCTGATGTCCCCCAATTTGGGTCGAACGAAAAATCCCACTTTGACCCATTTAGAGTGCTCCAATCGAGTCCAAATGTATGACCGACCCCCACTTACTTTGGACGGCCGATCCACCCATGCTAGTGGCACACCCTCTGGAACTCCCCTGGGGTCATTTCAAAATATCACCATTTTTGGCCTTTACATGAGAAAAGAAACTAAAAAGTTCGGCCCAAATTGGGGGACATCAGAATTCGTTTTAGAGGTATGGTTCCTTCGGCTAAGTTTCTTATTTTGATCCCTAGAATATGATTTTCACAGAGCAATGGGCGATTTTTTTGCCTTCCCACAAATCGACCCGGCCTACTGTATACTGAATACAAAAGTGTATTTCAAACCATAAAACTGTGTTTTTTCTTATTAAACCACAAAACTTATTGAACAACCTAGTAATAGGGATAACACATGCATAATATTTCAGTTTTTTTTCTGTCTGGGGAACAGTCAAGTGATTGCTATCTGAAGTGCGGGATTTACATATCTGTATGCGGCCACAGACAGAATTCGCCAAATATCGCTCGAATAACTAGTTTTGACTACATATTTAACAAAATCGCACACTGTTCCCCATTCGTACGCTGCAATGCCACAGCTAATCTAATATTTTAGTGCTAATTCTCGCCTAAAGGTAGCGAAAACAGCAAGAAACCAATCCCTATACACATACGTATGTATGTATGCACATAAATACAAACAAAAATGTGCAAGAGTACAAACACACACACACACACATATGTACAAAATCGAACGTAAATATTGTTTAGAACAGAATAATCAGCTCGCCTCTGTACATTATCAAAGCGAAATAATTGAAGAAGAAATTAAATAAAATATGCTATGGCAAGTGGGAGAAGGTGTGGAGGTGTTGTTGTTAGCAAACGATTGTTTTATGGTTTTTCTAGAGCAACACACAATCACACAAACCTACTTGTTTATATACACCCAGTCGAACGGGTGGCGCTGTGCTGATATGAATCACTTGAAACGCATTGTGATCGAGTACGCGCAGAGGTGAATACGTGCCGATATCGACGCGGAAATCAACTAACGCGCTCAGATAGCCGCTAAGGATAATAACGCCATAAACCGTTATCGATAGAAGGCTTTAAAAGCCGATCCAACGCGTAAACTGAATTTTGTAGATTTTTTTATTTTTTTTGAATTAAAAAAGTTTTTTTCAGTGTTAACAAACTTGAAAGTGCGTAAATGATTCAAGAAGTTTAGTGAAAGGTATCGGCAAATAGTTTATTGTTTAACTGAAGTTTGAGTGAAGTGAGAAAAAAACCGTAGTTTCCATATGTCAATGTGTATAAAAAGCTTTGAAATTCCACGCGCGCTCTGAGGTAAATACAGTGAGGGCGACTACTTGTATATAAGGTATAAAAAAAAAACGAAAAAAGGAACAAAAACTAAACAAAAAAGAAACGAAAAACAAACAAAAACCAAAAACAAAAAAATTCTAAACAAAGGTTAAATTTGCCAAGTTTATTATTAAGCTCGTGCATGAGGCTTCCAAGTGCGGCTTATGCTGCCACTGCTTATTGATAAGAAAATAGGGGTATTCAACTGAACGTCTAAATTTACAAAACTGTGAGAGTTAAGCTTTTGCACAATTGTGGCTAAACTCTGAAAATAAGCCCAGCCAACACTGTTTTCAAATTTTCACGGATGGCTCCAGGATCGTGCACGGTTCCGGTTCTGGTGTCTCCAGCGTGGTCTCCAGCGGGCCAAAACTACACTTTGCTCTTTGAATGTATGCATCTGTGTTTTAAGCGGAGGTCTATGCTGTTCAAGAAGCAATAAACTTTGTTGTGGAAAACATAGGTGGAGAGGCAAATCTGTATGTGTCTGCAGCGACAGCAAAGCTGCGCTCATAGACAGCCCTCCAATCACTTCAAGGGTAGTTGAGTACTGTAAATCCAGGCTGAACTATGTCGGTAGACAGGATCCCAGTCACTCTAGAGTGGAGCGAAATGAAAGAGTGTGAAATGAGTGTGCAAAAATAGGCTCCGAGCTGGACCTTCAGCGAGCAGTAGAGGACATAGGCATTCCTCTAAATGAGTTATACACTGCGATTGACCTGAGCGTAATCGCGGAAACCAATAGAAGAAGGTGGTCTCTGACATACTAACTGTAGGGTCTCCAAAGCGCTCTGGCCAAAACTTAATCTTAAAAGAACAAAATATCTGCTTGGTTTCAACAGATAGCTATCAGAGTCCGCACAGCTGTCATAACGGGTCACTGCACTATTAGCACCTTACCCAGTGCTACGGGTGTACCTCAGAATGACTTCTGCAGGAGCTGTGGAGATGAAGAAGGAATTGAATCGGTACAATACCTCCCCTGTGAATGTCCTGCACTTCAAAGAAGCCGTGCTGAATATCTAGGCGATTATTTATTTGAGGAGCTGTGAAATTTTCAAAATGTCTCACTGGGGAGGACTACGTAGTTAAAAAAAAAAAAAAATAATAATAATTGCGCGTACACTTCTGTTAGGTGTTTGGCCGAGCTCCTCCTCCTATTTGTGGTGTGCGTCTTGATGTTGTTCCACAAATGGAGGGACCTACAGTTTCAAGCCGACTCCGAACGGCAGATATTTTTACGAGGAGCTTTTTCATGGCAGAAATACACTCGGAGGTCTGGCATTGCCTGCCGAGGGGCGACCGCTATTAGAAAAATGATTTTATTAATTTTGCTTTCACCGAGATTCGAACCAACGACCTCTCTGTGAATTCCGAATGGTAATCACGCACCAACCCATTCGGCTACGGCGGCCGGACTACGTAGTTACCTTCTTAAATATATCTTAGCGGTTTAAGCAACTTAGTAAGGGAAAAGAAAACAAATACAGGTCTCAAAAAGTCCTTAAAGCCAACGAGTGTCTTGTGTTAAACAAACAACCTGACTAACCTAAGTTAACCATGTCGGTAGGCATAATATTCTGATGCTAACATGGGCCCCGGGACACGTAGGCATCGCCGCTAACGAGATCTCTGACTCTTTAGCCAAATTGGGCTCTGAGGCCAACTTTTTTAGCCCGGAGCCCGTTCTGCCACTCCTTTCTGCAGCCATCAAATCCACGGTTAGCAAATGGGTTACTACAACTCACAAGCGAGCTTGGAAGGCTGAGAGAGGCTGCAGATGGACAAAACTGATGTTGCCTGTCATGTCCGATCGACTGTCGCAAACCCTTCTGTCATTAAGCAGAGGTGTCTGTAGACAGCTGGTTGGACTGATGGCGGGCCTTTTTCTGTGGAAAAGGTGGACATCTCAGACAGTGCACTCTGGCCAGCATATGGAGAGGTGGAGGAGACGGCGGACCACTTTCTGTGCATCTGCCTGGCCTTCGCTCGAATCAGGCTTGAGGTCTTTGGCGCTGATGTGTTAAGAAGGGACCACTTTGGCTTCTTGACACCACAAGATTTAAAGAAAATTAAAAAGGGAATTCGATTACAGTACAATGGACTTAACAACAATGGTCTCAGTGCACAATTTGTGTGAACCATTTCCCTTATAAAATTAACAGCTCTTATTTTGAGCGTTTGGATGAATATTCCGAATGATTTACGTACGAGAGTAGCTCAATAAATACTTGGAAAATTGGGACGATAATGTTTAAACTAAAATTTCTACAAGGCAGTCGTCGTAGAGAACGGGTTGGTGCGTGTCTAAGTGGGAGTGCCTGAGTTGGAATCTCCGTGCATGAAGGAGCAAAATAATAGAAAAAGTGTTTTCTGATAGAAGTCGCCACTCGGCAGGCAATGGCAAACATTCGAGTTTATTTCTGCCATGAAAAATCTCCTCATAAAAATATCTGCCGTTCGTAGTCGGCTTAAAACCGTAGGTTACCCCAATTTTTGAACAACTTTAAGACGCACACCACAAATAGGAGGCCGAGCTCGGCCAAAACTGGGTCAGTTATTTTCTGAAAATTCAACTAAGAACTTTCATCATATCTGCCTTTCAGCTCAATCTACTTCTTTTATATTATTCATAATTTATTGATGCCCTCTAAATAATGCGATTTCTCGCGGCCTTCAAAATGATGTTTTGTTTCATTTCTCATCTTATGACTAAATCGCTTACTGTCGGGCCATTTCTTCATATTTGGAAAGCAAAGGGGTTGTGTTGTTGTTGTACCAGTTTTCTAAACCCTGTCAGTGCTGTGTAGTTACCGATCGTCTTCGTCTAACTCATCTAAAGGTAGGCCCAGGAAACATGCCGTTTCGACACGTTGGGCCCAGAGGGGGAGGGGTGTTAGATGAGTGGGTCTGATGAGGCATGTGAAAAGGTGGTTAGTGCTGTTAGGGTTCCCTTCAGACGCTGGACATATATTGAGTATGTCGGGGTTGATCCTAGAACGCAATTGTGCTAAAGTTTCGCAGATCTTGCGAGACAGCTGAAGCTCTTCCTCGACAATAGGTGGTGGTTGGACTCTGATAACGGCATTCGGGGGTCGGGAGTTTAGCAAGGTGGTGAGAGTCTCCTAATGAGTGTCGTTGAGTGAGAGACTGTATACTGTTCGGTCCAGTAGTTGTAATTGTGTTTTGCTATGTACCTCGTCAGATGCCTGCTGAAAGAGATGCCTCCTGACGTGCCTGGGAGCTGGCTAAGGCTCCAGCTAATGCCTGCAGAGGTGATTCCTACGGTAATATATATATATATATAATTGGCACGTACACCCTTTTTGAGTGTTTTGCTATGTACCTCGTCAGATGCCTGCTGAAAGAGATGCCTCCTGACGTGCCTGGGAGCTGGCTAAGGCTCCAGCTAATGCCTGCAGAGGTGATTCCTACGGTAATATATATATATATATAATTGGCACGTACACCCTTTTTGAGTGTTTGGCCAAGTTCCTCCTCCTATTTGTGGCCTGCGTCTTGATGTTGTTCCGCAAATGGAGGGACCTACAGTTCCAAGCCGACCCCGATCGGCAAATATTTTTTATGAGGAGATTTTTCATGGCAGAAATACACTCGGAGGTTTGCCATTGCCTGCCGAGGGGCGACCGTAATTAGAAAAATGTTTTTCTTAATTTTGGTGTTTTCACCGAGATTCGAACTTACATTCTTTCTTGATTCCGAATGGTACTCATGCACCAACCCTAGCAGAAATTGTTTGCTATGCATTTGCTGTACTCCTTGGCCTGGCCGGCAGCATAGCGGCCTCGTTGTGAAGGTGCTGCAGGGGGACATCAGAAGACATCCCGTGCAGTATTTTGTCAGGTCTGGAGGTTTGTCCACTGCGTATGACTGGTGCCAGACGGCCAGACGGGCGCTGCATAACTCATTGCTTATACGGCATTTTACTTGTATTCAAAAATTAGTGTTTTTATATATTTTTTGTTTTATTTTAATTTTTTTTTTTATTTGTTATTTTTTATTATAATTTTTTTATTTTTTTTATATTTTTTTTTTATATTTTATTTTTATTTTTTTATTTATTTTTTTATTATAAATCCAGCGACCAGACGGGCGCTGCGTAATTCAGAACCGACCGGCCAAATGCTTGAAATGTAGCTTTCCTTATACGGCATTTTACTTGAATTCAAGAGATTGTGTTTTTAAATATTTTTAATTTTTTGTTTTATTTATTTATTTTTGTATTTTTTCATTTTTATTGATTTTTCTTAATTTTTGTTTCATTTTAATTTTTTTTTTTTTTTTTGTATTTTAAGAAAAAAAATAAATCATTTCACTTCTATTCAAAAATTTTTGTTTTTTAATATTTTTATTTATTTTTTTTAATTGTTTTTTATTTATTTATTTTTGTATTTTGTTTTCTATTTTTTTATTTTTTTTTTATTATTATTTTTTTATTTATTTATTTATATTTTTTATTTATTCTATTTTTTGTTATTTATTTTGTAATTTATTTCTTATTTTTGTTTTAATTTTTTAAAATTATTTTTTTACTTTTTTTTAATTTTTTTTATTGTTTTTAATTTTTTTTTAATTTGTTAATTTTTTTTTTTTTTTGTTTTTTTATTTATTTATTTTTGTTTTTTTGTTTTTATTATAAATCGGTTTTTGTTTTATTAAAATCGTTACCTATCGTCTTCGTCCAAATCATCTAGCGGCAAAAATTCTTTGTCTGTCGTTATTTTTATCGCTTTTGAAGTATACGAAATATTTTTTTTTCATGTTATCAATCAATTTTTTGAAAGTTCTACTAACACACAAAAAAACAGACATATTTAAATTCTCACCCTTACCGGTTCAACCCGCGAACTTTTTGGCCCACCCTCGTATGCCACTATATCTGTACATTAAGCCCAATTGATTTTGTTGATTATTTCAAACTTATTGTTTTTTTTTACTTTCTATATTTTTTCTATTTTTAAGCTGCTTGCTTTTAATCTTCAGTAATCTCCGTTGCAACTTTCTAGCGAACATTTTTGTGCAACAAATGAATCCTAATTCTTAATTACCCCATTCAAAATGAGCTATTATACGAAAATGATCTACCCAACATGCCCTTCCAGCGTTTTCGAGTCGCTCTACTTTTCCCGTCTAAATCTATCTAAATTTGTTGCCTTCGTAATCCATAAAAACTTAAAATAATTGCACATAATTTTTCATCTACAAAATATCAACAAATAAAATATTGTAAAAATGCAAATTCTGCGAAACATTAAACACAGAAATTATTTACAATCGCTGTGCGCTACTCAAAGTGATGCATAACCATCACACCTCGCCGCCATCGCTGCCGAGCGTAGCCGTAAAAACATCGATGCATTGTTTATAGAAATGCGTCTGTCTGCGATGTTCGTGGCGCATTTCTCCATAAAATGCCAACCGCAGGCTGCAACAGGTAGTATGTGGGATAAGATCAAGGGCAAACAATGCACAATTCTCTGCGCTGGCACAAAGGAGAACCGACACACACGCGCACACACACCACATCACTATATAGTGCACACACACATACATTCGTGTCCATATGCTGCTACATGCATGTAAACACATGAAATGTTTGCTCAATAGCTTTCTGCTTGCATTAGCAGGCTGTGGCACCACCCACATGGAAATACTGTTACTGAATTCACAATAAATGCGCTCGCATGAAGGCCCATTCAAGTTTTGGCCACATAAAGCTCGTTGCAATGCCGAGAATACATTTATGTAATTTGTTTACCTGTTTATACGAAATGAGTTTACTGGGAAATGACTTTTATTGCCGTTGCCATGGAATCTGAAAATCTTGAAATATGGAAATCTTGTGGAATTTGAGTTAAGAAACTCAAATGAAATTTACTTTGAGCTCAAGGAAAGCAGTTGAATTATGAAAGCGTAATTTCATTGTATTTAGATTTATGGAGAGTGGAAGGCCGATTGCATAGAGATGTGAGTTTAGGGGAAAAAGAAATCCATAATTTTCTCGGCAGTTGGCTGTAGTGATCGATATCTCGTAAAGTAGCGATCAAATAATTTAAAGTTTAAGCGCGTTGTCAAGGTGACATTTCACACTAAAAAAAATTCTTTTGCTGTTTTTGGTTTGCTCCATCCAGTTGTGAGTTACAGGGCGTTAACAATGGAAGTCAACAAAGAAAAAATTCGGTACATTTTACAGGTTTTTTAAAGGCGATAAAGGCGACAATGCAAGCCAGGCCACTGAAATTTTGAATGGTGTTTATGATGTCGATACTGTAAGAACTTCTTCTTTCTTCTTCCTTAGCATGACAATCCTGGGTGCACCACTACTTCCGCGATACTATAAGAACTAATGTAAGAACTACTTCAGGCTCGGCATTAGATGCGCTAGTTGATCTACCACCACTTGATGTTTTCATCCAAGGAGAGACCTTGAAGGCCATCTGCAGACTGAAACACAATGAGAACTGGTACGGCCCCTGTCCGGCATTTAAAAACAGAGAAGACATGGACTTCGATCCAACGATTCTGTCCATGCCTCTTGACTCCATGCCATTAAGAGTCGTACTTGAAAAGAGATACAGTGGTGCTGTCAGAGGTTCAATTGTGGTCAAACTCTGAAAATGAGCCCGAAAAACACTGTTTTCGCATTTTCACGGATGGTTCCAGGACCGAGCACGGCTCCGGTTCTGAGGTCTACATGGAATCCAGCGGGACAAAACTGCACTTTGCTCTTAGAATGCACGCATCTGTGTTTCATGTGGAGGTGTTTGCTGCTCAAGAAGCGATAAACTTTGTTGTAGAAAACAGATGGAGAGGCAGATCTATATGTGTGCGATAGCCAAGCCGCGCTCATGGCCTTAGACAGGACCCCAACCACATCAGGGCTAGTAGAGTACTGCAAATCCAGGATGAACTATGTCGGTAGACATAATAGGCTGATGCTAACATGGGTCCCGGGATGCTAACGTGGGTATCGTGGATAACGAGACCTCTGACTCCTTAGCTAGGATGGGCTCTGGGCCGAAAAAGTTGGGCGTTCTGCCACTCCCTTCTGCAGCCATCAGAGCTGCGGTTGGCAAACGGGTTACTTCAAACCACAAGCGAGCTTGGCAGGCTAAGAGAGGCTGCAGATGGACTAAACTAATGCTACCTGCCTTGTCCGACCGACTGTCGCAAATTCTCCTTCTGTCATTAAGCAGAAGGGACTGCAGACAGCTGGTGGGACTGATGACAGGCCACTTTCCGGTGGGGGAAGCACATGGAAGAGGTAGGCATCTCAGACAGTGTACTCTGCCCAACTTGTGAAGAGGAGGAAGAGGGCGAATCACTTCCTGTGCGTCTGCCCCGCCTTCGCTCGAATCAGGCTTGAGGTCTTTGGCACTGATGTGCTAAGAAGCGACCATGCTCCTCGGCACCAAAAGATCTACTCAGATTTCTTCGGAGTTGGGGTAGATTTAAAGAAAACTAAAAAAGGAACCCGAGGGCAGTACAATGGGCTTAATTGTGTATGCGTGGTGTACTTGCTAGTTGTCCTGACAAAAAAAAATGTAAGAACTAATTACGTGCAATTTTGGTTTCGTCGAATCCGTTCGGACATTTTTGATATAAAATCACAGAAATAATCGAAGTTGATCATCGTTTTAGTAGTCTTAGCCTCGCTCAGAAGCTGAAGATCGTCCATAAAGTAGTTTTAAACCTTTTGCGCAAAACTTTTACGTAAAAATAATGGATTTATTTTTCCCCAAACCATACAAGCTTTCTCTAGGAGTTCTTTCTCTTCCTCTACCAGCACCAGTTGGTACCGCCTGGAATACTTTCAGAGCCGGGGCGTTTGCATCCATTCGGATGATATGACTCAGCCCGGCTGGATCGTCATTCGCTGCGCTATGTCTATGCCGTCGTAAAGCTCATACAGCTCATCGTTCCATCACCTACGATATTCGCCGTCGCCTAGGTGCAAAGGTCCAAAAATCTTCCGCAGAATCTTTCTCTCAAAACTCCAAGTGACGCCTCATCGGATGTTGTCATCGTCCAAGCTTCTGCGCCATACGTTAGGACGGGCATGATGAGAGTCTTGTAGATTATTAGTTTTGTTCGTCGAGAGAGAGCTTTACTGCTCAATTGCCCACTTAGTCCAAAGTAGCACTTGTTGGCAAGAGAGACTCTACGTTGGCTTTCAAGGCTGACATTATTATCCACTAGAGCAACTTAAAACAGTAAATTCTGAGTGTTACACAACCATTTGTTTGCTAGAAGTTTTCGGACAATTAAGGAAAGCAAATCGCCGAAGATAAGACCAATCGAGCTACACTAAGACAATGCGAGCTCTAACGTATCGGCTCACTCTAGAGAGGTGTTGAGCACTCGAAAGATCGAGTTAATGGCATGAGTTGGCAGCTAATAATTTCTTCTTGTGTCCGAGCGCCAAAAATAAAATGCGAGGTCCAAAGTCTTTCAGCGCCTCACGAAGCTGTTGAAGCCTTTAAACAGCTCGTTTTGGAGTTATCCTCTTCTGAGTGGCAAAAGTGCTTTGAAAATTCATTGAAGTGAATCCAGGAGTGTATTGACTTCTAAGGGGAATATTTTGGAAAAACAACAAAGCCAGATTCATTATTATTTTGCTCTGCTTTTAGGAGGCATCCCTCGTACCATTTCTCAGCTTTTAGTTTTATTGGCGTAGCAGTCAGCTCACATCTCTCAGGTTATTCGGCTACTTTCTAAATTATTACCTAAAATTGTCAACACCCAAATACTCGTCAAACAATTGGCTAGAACTCGCTTTAAAATGCCAATAAATCAACTAATGACATGCTAATACACTTTTGTAAAAGAAAACAGCAGGCGAAACCAGTGGGGTGCAAGCGAAAGGGTGTGCCGGCTGTTGTGCGAACATCCAACAAAGTGGCGATAGCGGACTGGTCGCTTGGTCTATCATTGACTTCACTTTATTCAGTGCCCTTTATTGAGTTCATTTTAGATATGCACAAAGCGATCCTTTGCAGTTAACGGAAAATATTCGCTGGTATGCTTGTGCGTGTGTGTGTGCTTGAGTGCCCGTGTGAGAGCGTGCAAAGATCCATTTGAAAAGGCGCAAAACACAACAATGCAATTATGATTTATGTTTGTAATTGCGTTACGCTTTGTGGTCGACTTAATAAAAGTATTTGTAAGTTTGTGCATACTCGCACAAGTTAGTTCGTATTTGTTCGTAAGTTAATTTCCATTCTTCATATACAGCGCCTTACATACATACATACATGCGTTTTGTTGTAATGTGCCAAGCACATCACACAAACAAATGACCGGAAATTTGATTAGATCTGATACAAATTTTGTATTAAGTTACTTGAATAAGTTTTATGCCGCGTAAAATGAATATGCATCTAAGTATGTACGTACATATACATACGCAATTTTGTATTTGTATGTGAAAGTATCCCTGCAGACAAGCCTGCTAGCTCTGAACTACCTTACCATCAGTTTGCTTAAAGCTGGTCTCTTTAATTTTTTGTTTTCAGTGTTAGGAACTGATATTTTTAATATGATGATGTCTCACGAAGTGCCAATTGAAAGCCTATTCATTGGGAATAAAGCAGTTAATGAACTGCTCAGCCTCTGCACTGAACCAGTTACTGGACTAGTTCATAATATCCATAAAAAAATCTAGTTCAATTTGCGGTTAAAGTTGAAAGTTTTAGGCGAATAGATTTGTTTTGGCAAAATTTTTTTTTTTTTCAAAAAATTCTTAACAAAAAAATACATTTTTTCTCGATTGTTTTTGTTTGAAGTATATTTTATATTAAGCTATTATAAAAAAATAAAAAGGAATAATTAAAAATTAAAAAAAAAAATTTTAATTAAAAGAAAAAAATTAAAAATAAATTAAAAAAAACATAATATACCATAACATCATTTTACCATATTTTTCAAGATTGAATAAATCTCAAAACTATAAAATTTTGGTAAACATTTTTTATTGGTTGGTTGGTTGGTTTAAGGGTGACCCCGCATCGGAGTGCCACATAGACCGCAAGTTCGGTCCGTTGTGTTGCCCTAGAGCTCATTATTTTATAGAGCTCATCATTTTTTTTTTTTTTTACATATTTGACCCACAAACAATTGAAAACATTTTAAAAAAATTAAAAAAAAAACAAGATAAAAAAAGTTCTACCATATTTTTTCAACATGGAATAAATAAAAGTTGCAAAATTTTGTTAAAAAATTTTGTTTAATTTAATAGCATTTGACAATATATTTAATCAATAACAAATTAAAAAAATATTTAAAACATTCAAAAAAAATTTTAAAATAAAAAAAAAATTAAAAAATTAAAAAAAAAATTTAAAAAAAATTAAAAAAGAAATGAAAAATTAAAAAAAAACAAATGAAAATATTTCACTTCGAAAAATTGTACCATATTTTTCAACATTATTTATAAATTATAAAGTTTTGTTCAACATTTTTTATTAGTTAACTTTTTTTTTATTATTTTTATTATTTTTAGTATTTTTTTTAAATTTTTTTTTAAATATATCTTAAAAAGTAAAAAATAATTATTATAATTTTTTATTAGTTTGCGATTTTTTCTTAAAATTTTTATTATTTTGTTACATATTTGACCCACAAACAATTGAAAAAATATTTAAAAAATTAAAAACAAAAAAATAAAAACATTAAAAACAAAAATTAAAAAATTGAAAGAAATTAAAATAAAAAAAATGAAATTATTTCAATTCGAAAAATTTTTTCATATTTTTCAACATTGAATAAATCTCAAAATTATAAAATTTTGTTCAAAATTACTTCTTTTTTTATTAATTTCAGTATTGTTTTACATATTTCACCCATAAACAGTTGACAAGATACTTAAAAAATTAAAAAAGAGAAAATAAAAAAAAGTTAAAAAATTAAAAAAAAAAAATCAAATTAAAAAATTAAAAAAAAAAATAATAAAAAAAAAAAATGAAAATATTTCACTTCGAAAAATTTTACCATATTTTTCAACATTGAATAAATCTCAAAATTATAAAATTTTGGTAAAAATTTTTTTATTAGTTTGCTTCTTTTTCTTAATAATTTTATTATTTAACAATTAAAAAAAAAGATTTAAAAAAAAAATTTAAAAAAAGTTAAAAAGAAAATATTTCACTTCGAAAAATTTTACCATATTTTTCAACATGGAATAAATCTCAAAATTATAAAATTTTAAGTCAAAACTTTTTATTACTTTGCTTCTTTTTTTTAATAATTTTATTTTTGTTTTACATATTTGACCCATGAAGAATTCAGAGATACTTAAAAAATAAAAAAACGAAATTAAAAAAAAAATTAAAAAAAAGTAAACAAAATTTAAATATTTCACTTCGAAAAATTTTGGTCAACATTTTTTATTAGTTTGCTTCTTTTTCTTAATAATTTTATACAAACTATTAAAAAAAAAATTAAAAAAAACTTAAAAAAAAATTAAAATATTTCACTTCGAAAAATTTTACCATATTTTTCAACATTGAATAAGTCTCAAAATTATAAAATTTTGTTCAAAAATTTTTATTAGTTTGCCTCTTTTTCTTAATAATTTTATTATTTTTTTACATATTTGACTTATGAACAATTGAAACAAATTAAAAAATTAAAAAAAAAATTAAAAAAACTTAAAAAAAATTAAAATATTTCACTTAGAAAACTTTTACCTTATTTTTCAACAAGGAATAAATCTCAAAATTGTAAAATTTTCCTAAATTTTTCTTATTTTCCTTCTTCTTTATTAATTTTATTATTTTTTTACAATTGAAGAAAATATTAAAAAAAACCCAGAAAAAAAATCGAAATTTTTCATATTTTCATTTGCAAATTATCAAATTAAAACAATTTTTCTAGTTTACCTCTTATTTTACTCAAACCTATAAAGTAAATTAATTTTTAGAGTAATTGACGACAATGACAAAAATGCTTGGCACACCTGGCATAAGTTCGCTCAACTGTCAAAAAACAAAAAAAAAAAACACACTGCCGAAAAAAGAAGCTCGAGCGTGCATTACCCTGTATTTGCATTTGATAAATAACCTTCTTTGTCATTTTTCATAGACTTGTATCAACTGAATTCGCTACCAGCTTTCTCCTATCTCACCCTTTACACGCAAGTAAAGTAAGTAGTGAACGCAAGCCACTATCCAGCAGCACTCATACGCCCTGTCACACCACACTTGCACCCATTCAACATCATCGTTAACTGCAGCTGGAACAATTGGGTGGCCACCAGCCACCAGTCTTTTGCTGCTTTCTATTTGAAAAACACAAAAGTGCGCTAGCTAATATTTGTACACTTGCATGTATGCATGTGTGTGTGTGTGTGAGTTTGCATTTGTATGGGCAAGTGACATTTTGTTGCTCATAAAGCAGGCCGTATATTATTTGTCATTGCCATGAAATATGTGCCTACACACACACACACAAACACTCGTAGTAATACTTTCCTTTTGATTTGCTACGCACCTCCGAGTACTTCTAAGCGAGTCACTGTGTGCGGAGCGCTTGTAACAGCAATAGATGGAAAAAGGAAAATACTCCATCAAGGAATAAAAGAAAACGAAAAAAACACGCAAAAGTACATTAATGGAGGACACATATTTTGTAATGTTCAGCGTAACGGTGATGACCAACAGCTAATTATGGCCCGCACGTTTGTCAGACACTTTAGGCCACACTCCTTCCTCTGGATCTATTGCTCTAGCTAAGGACAGCAGCGCCACTTTTGTGCTTTTTGTCTAAGCTAAAGCGTATCCTTTATGGAATATATCTCGTATTGTCCTTGTAGGTTGGTTTTAGTCTCATCCATCTCTTGTTATTTAGTTTTTTGGCAACTCAAATGGCTGTTAGCCTACATACGAGTAGGTAGTAGCTGCTTTTGAGCTCAAGCCTGGCGAAAAGGGTAGAGGCGCAAGTAGCTCTAACAACTACTCGACTGTTAGGTGTTTCGTTGCTTCCGCACTGCCTCACTTCCTTGCAGCAGCAGCATTTGAATGCACACATTTTTGCTGTTGTTATTGCTCTTTAGTGGCTATTTATAGTTACAGCACAGGCGGGCAGTGTGTTTTGCTGGCGCTCGTCTTTTTGTTTATTCCGCATTTGCCATTTAGCCTGTACGAGGCGCCCAAGCGACTTTTGTTTTGAGATGCATGCGCCCATGTATGCGTGTGCGTGTGTGCGCATGTAGCGACATTTGCTGAGCAGCGCTCGCCGAGACAATAGCATTGAGGCTTTGGCGTGCAGCAACCATGCACAATGCCCACAAAAACAATGTCATGGCATGTTTTACAACAGCAACAGGATAAAGTTCGGTTTGAGTGGCGCTACAAGCATACTCGTGCATTGTGCCATACGGAGACGCGTAAGTGTATATGCACTTTTATGGCGCTCGAAATGTGTGACCCCAAGAGGGGCTGTGGTGTCGCCAAAGACATGGCTCATGCAAAATGCAATAAATACGTCGGTCCACTTGATTTAAAGATGGGCTATCTATCGTTGTAGCTGGTCGTCGTAGCCGCGTCTCGACAGCGCCGCCGTTGATGGCAGGCACGTTAGGTCGGATCGATGGGCTTAAAGAAAAAAAGGAAAAAGAAAATTTTTTAATAAAAATGTAATGAAAATAAAAATTTTGTTTAATCAATTTTTTTTTATCAGATGGGCTTCAAAAAAGTAAAAAAAATTTTTACCAAAAATTTTGAACCAAAAAAAATGTTATGAAAAAAATGTTGAATCAAAAAAAATTTTTTGTAATTTTTTTTAATCAAAAAGTTTTTTGATCAAAAAATTCTTGTAATTTTTTTGAATCAAAAAGTTTTTTAATCAAAAAATTTTTTTTAATCAGAATTTTTTTCCTAGAGCATTTCGAAATAACAAAAAACAAAATTTGAGCGATCTGAGACTACTTAAAAGTATTTTTTTTGGTCTCTGATGCCCGATTTTTTTGCACAATATATTGTTGTGAAGAGCCCGACGATGTTAATTTATGAATCATTATTTTGTAGATGTTTTAATTTTCAGAAAGATTTTGTAAGTTAAACCGCAGTAATTGCGGAAAAAGTGCTAAAAGTGAGGTGGTAAGGTTTGCGTGGCCACGAGTGTAATTTTTGAAAATGGCGTCGCACGTCACTCATATTTGACACTTGTAAACCAGACAGCTGCAGTATACAATGGTGCTTGGAAAGGGGGAAATAAAGACTTTTTTTAGGGAAAATAATCGGCAGGCATGCTTTCATCCGACCATATTTGGAATAGAAACTGATGCATGAACCTTACCAGCTCCTCGCCGCCATGTTTGAATAGCTCAGCCGGCAGTCCGTCGGCGCCCGCGGCTTTGTTGTTCTTTAGCCGCGTTACTGCTATTCTCACCTCGTCATGGTTGGGTAGCGGAACGTCAATTCCGTCTTCGATGATTGGGATCTTCACATTCTCTGTGACAGGCGAAGCTATCACTGTTTAACAGGTTCGAGAAGTATTCCCGCCATAATTTAAAATTGCTCTGTACGTCAGTCACCAGTTCGCCGTCTTTGTTCTTACAGGAAAATGCTCCGGTCTTGAAACCTTCTGTAAGCCGCCGAACTTTCTGGTAGAATTTTCGGGCGTTGTTCCTGTTGGCCAGCATCTCAAGCTCTTCGCACTCACGTATTTCGGCCTCTCGTTTCTTCTTTCGGATAATACGTCTCTCTTTCTTTTTTAGCTCTCTGTACCGATCCCACATGGCTCGCGTTGCGCCCGATCGCAGCGTGGCTCTATAGGCGGCATCCTTTCTTTCTGCGTAATTACTTAGTTTACGATTTTCTTGTGCTTAAAAATAGTTTTCGTGCTTAAGAATTGTTTGTGTTTTTTTTTTGTTCTTTCATTTCGAGATGCCCTACACATAAGCTAAAAAATGACTTATGTCCTTTTCGATCCACTCTAATATACATAAACACACACACAAACACAGAAATGCAGTATCCGCTTAACTATGTAAATACTTTTTTTCACCCCTTTATGCATTTTTGCCTTGTAGTATACCTAGTACATACATCCATATGGCCTGCTCTATTTAGTTCAGCAGCGTCAGTGATAAACTGCTTTCCTCAGTCCGCCTTTTATTGGAAAAATATTTTGCACACAAAGCAAGCGTGAGAGCAGCGGGAGAGTGAGCTAGCGGGATTGATAGTGCACACGATTGTGTGACGTCTGTTTATACGAGTAGGTTATGTGTGATTGTGTGCGTAAGTTTTAGTAACAGCACCAGCAAGTACCGCTTGACGTTTGGCCTGTGGCCTCGCTCTTGAACGTTGACTTGTTTGTTTCTCATACCGGCTGTGGTATGCTCGAGTATTCGTATGTAGGTACATACAGATGCGTTGCTTCCGATGGATTCGCCACGTCAATATTCTTAGTTGCAATAAAATGGCAAAACACTTTGCATTTACTGCTTATAACAGACGAGTGGCGATGACGAAACCCAGCAAAGAGAGTTAAGCGCTTCCATGGAAGGCATCAATTTTGTTTTTCTTGAGGTGCCAGTGTTGAGAAAGTCCGATCGGACTGAAAGTAGCTCTCCTCTATATATATACCGCTTGCGTTGCCATATGCAGTCCCTGATTCCCTACGATGTGGCGAAGCTCATTCGAGGGCAAATCCTTTGTTGATGCAATGAAATGAGACAATGGATGACCTTTTAGTTAGACCTGCGCGAGGGACTCAAGTATTTTAGACATTGTACTAAATTTTTCTGAAAACTGGTATTTTTTTAGGCTCGAGTACCAGAAGAAGTGAGCTGAATAAATTTTGAAAAAATATAATAAATTTCAGATTTATTCAAGGATGAAAATTTTGGTACAGAGTATTTTCAAGTAAAATGTCTTCGGTACTTTTCAACATTTTTATATCGATAAGATAAAATATACTATGTACTTAAAAAATGTAAGGAGGAGATCAAATCTCTTGGGTGTGCAGGTAACATTTCTCTGATCTGTGGTTCAGGACATATATAGGAACATAGAGGGAAATGATATTGCTAATGAGCTTCCCAGGAAGGGGACTGAATTGGTTTCAGAGAACTCTTCCGGTTATCGGCATCCCCCTAACTGTTGTTAAAGGGGAGTCCCACAACTTATTTCTGAGGAAAGCGCAGTTCCATTTCTTCGTGTGCTATCTCGAAAATTCTGTGGTCCCAGTACAATAGACGCAGGACACAAAAAGTTCTGGGACTCCATGCCATTCAATTTCCAAACTCGTACCAGTGTTTACCGGTCGATCGGCATACGCGCCAAAAAGCCAGGATTACTATTTAACCCCCATTGCAGAAGCTGTGGGGTCCTTTCGAAGAACGAGCCTGTTCACCACTTTCTCTGTAAATGTCCGAGTTTGGCAGCTAGACGACTAAGGTCACTGGGTGCTTCTTTCCGTGATGCGTGATCCGGGGGCGATCGACAATTTAGTATTATTGTTTTTAATTTTTAAAAATTTCAAATAAATTCTGTAATCAGACAGGGTGTCCTTTTTAACAAAACAAAAAACCAGAACAAAATTTAATTATTGCTTTTATTTAGTTTCCGATATTTCGAACTCAATTAGTTATCTCAAGGAGCTGTTTTTTATGCTTAAACCGGGTTTGAGCTAAAAACACAAGCGATTGCTTTGAAGAGCCAAACAAATTTATTATATTATTTTTTTGAAGTGAAACTTCTTAGGCGTCGATGGACGAGCGAGAATGGAGAGTCAAATTTCAAGATTATGCAACGTTTTGGGCACTTTCGTTCCGCGAGAGAGAAAAAAGATATAACTTAGAGGAAAAAGGAGAGAGAGAGCTATATCTTAGATACACTTTAGGCTATTTTTCCTGAGTTTTTCTTTGTGGTTGCTAATTTCTAGTCAGAAATAACACTGCCTACTTTTTGGCGATTGTTTGTTGGTGCAAACTTGTAGGAAATATATTTTGGTGCCTACTTTTAGATGTTATATTTCCTTTGTGCCTACTGTTTGGGGCGCTTTTTGGTCCCAATTTTTTTGGCGGCTTTTTTGTGCCTACTTTTTGGCGCTTATTTCCGTTTCCTGGCTAGTGTTTGTGCGTACCATGAAGTGCTATCCATTTCGGTGTTGGATTTTTTGGTATTGCCTTGCGTTAATTTGTGCCGTTGCTGCGCTCCTGGAATAGCTGCGTTTGTGCGGGTGAAAAACGCTCGGAGTAGTGCGCGTTGTTGCCACGGTTTGTGTCCGGGTTTACCTACACCGGTCGACCCTTCTCCGTTTTTTGTAAATTTTGTCTATTTGTATTCTCTGCAAATGTTGTGAATTTATTTACATATATATTCTTTCTCTCTCTCTCTCTCTCATTCTCTCTCGGGTCTCTCCCTCTTTCTTTCTTTGCCTTGAAAGTTTCACTTCTGTTATGTGTACTACGCTACACGCACTTTTTTACATAATTTTTTTTTATACTTTTTATACTTTTTTTTCTGTTTTTATATATTTTTTTTTATTGTTTTTATTTTTTATTGTTTTTTTAAATAAGTTTTTTATTATTAAAAAAAAAAAATTTTAATCTTGTTTTATTATTATTTTTATTATTTTTTAGTATTTTTTATTATTTTTTTTTAATAAATGTCTTTTTATAATTTTTTTTTTATTAATTGTTTTATTATTATTTGTTTATTATTTTTTATTATTTTTATTTTATTAATTTTTTCATTGTTTAAAAATTTTTTTTTTAATATTTTTTTATTATTTTTAATTATTTTTTATTATTTTTTTTATTAATTCTTTTTTTATTTTTTTATTATTTTTATTTTTTTTAATATTGTTTTATTATTATTTTTATTATTTTTTATTTTATTAATTTTTTTATTGTTTAAAATTTTTTTTTAATATGTTTTTATTATTTTTTATTATTTTTTTATTAATTTTTTTATTATTATTTTTATAACTTTTTTATTATTTTTTTTATTAATTTTTTTAGTATTAAAAAAATTTTTTTTTAATATGGTTTTACCATACTATTATTTTTATTACTTTTTTATTATTTTTTATTATAATTTTTTTTATTATTTTTTCAAATTTTTTTTTATTACTTTTTTCAATTATTTTTAACATTTTTATTTTTTTTATTATTATTTTTTTTTTTTTTTGTGATTATTTTTTTAATTTTTTTTTTAATGTTCAAACTAAATATTTAGAGACCGCTAAAAGTTCTATGTGGGCTCGCAGCTAAAAATTGCAGCCTTAATATTTATTCACAGTACTTTAGATCGCCTATCCACTAGGTTGTGAGTGACGTTTATGTCATTGTTTTCTTGTTAAATGCCAAAGGAGTGTCAACGCGTACAATCCAACTTCGTGCGTCTCCTTTCTCCCCCGTTAAATTATTCTTGCGCCGCTCGCGTGCTGCCTTCGTCCTAATCCTCGCTCGTGTCCTTTTGTTGCCACCATTGCCACTTGCCGTTGGTGCTGTCTTCGTTCCTGTCAACTGTCTACTGACTATTGTCATGCCATAACGTATTGTCGATTTGTATATTTCCGTGTGCGTGTCATGCATATTCAACTAAATATTTGATGGCATTTGTTTGTGTGTATGTGTATATGTCTGACATGTGTAGAAGCACGTTGGTGTGCATGTGGGAGCATAAGGTTGCTTATATGTACACACACAGGCGCGCACACACGCGTATATTTATGTGGCTGCATGCGTCCTTCACTGTTTATTGCGCTTTTTGCGTCATTCGACCGCAGCCAGTAAACAGTTGGTCGGTCGCCGGTAGCGACTTGATTTGGTTAGAGCGCGTGAATGCCGTTTTTTGTACATTGGAACAGTGGAGAGTTAGAGCATAGACTACATGTTGGACGAAAACAAAAACAAAATAAGAAATTTTGCTGTGAAGCAACAGTAAAAAAGAAAGTTGCCGACAGGCCAAACGTCCACAAATGTTCGCGAGGACAATATGAAGTAATAAATTTCCGGTTAGTGTACGCTTTCAAGTGGTTATCTTTCTTTGTGCGGCCCATGCTTTTGCTTGCGGTCGCTGCTATTGTTGCGCAGTTCGACGTTCAATGCGTGTATACTCACACACACACACACACACACACATAGGTGACTGGGTGTGCAACTTTTTATCAACAGTTTGGACAGCAGTGCACAGTTCGAAAGGTTTAAAAAGTGTTTTTTTTCTGTTTTTGAGCTTGTCGCTTTGCATATTGCCAATGTCAATTCAATTTACTCGAAGTGGGCGGAAAACAAGACATTTTTGTACTTAAAGTGATTACAAGTAGCTATAAAAACGCGTATCTACATATGTGTGTGTGTGTGCATTTGCATGCTAACTTAGTAGCTGTAAAGGGTGCAGTGGGTGTGGCAGCGGCCAATGTAAATTTGTCATGTTGGACAAGTTAGTTGTCAACTTGTGGGAGTGTGTGGAGTTGGGGCACCCTTGGTGGATGAGTTGGTTATATACAGGGTCTTTCGTATGCGAGTTTCAATTTTAAATTAAAATAATTAAGCAAATATTTTGAGTGGGAATTTCTTGTATGTGGTGAGTCCATAATTTGTGAATGGCAAATGACATCTTGATGAACTTTTAGGCTTTCCTCTAGGAAATCGTGTAGCGAATGTAAGCTTTCAAAGCCTCAATCAAACTCAGAAACTGCATAGTGGAGATGGCGCAACAGAAAATAATTCAAGGCCGTCAAAATGAGTGATTTTCACGTTCATATTGCCTTGGCGGCCGCCTTAGTCGAATGGGACTACATGGAGACCTTTTAGAGAAGGAGACTGTTCAGCAGTTTCTCTGTAAATGTCCGGGTTTGGCAGCCAGACGATTAAGGTCACTAGGTGCTTCTTTTTTCAAAAGACTGAGACAGTTCTCCAACTTAGATGCCATCAATCTTCCCTATTACATCAAGAGCTCTGGCAGGCTGTAGATATTTGCCTGTTGGGGGTCTCATATTGATATAAAAACGGCGCATTTTTGCAACCTGTGGAGTGCCAGATTGGTACTTCAACCATTTCACCTACCCATCTACCTATTGTTTGCCTCGTTAAGCCGTGTCGCATGTTCCGCCAACGGATAATTGATAACGAATGCTGTCTGTGTCCAAATCATCAACAATAGACCAAAAAAAAGTGTTGCCTCGATATCGCAATTCTTCTGTGGTAAACCAAACGGCCCAAACGAAAATGTATCAGTATTTGTATGCCTTGCGTAAGTACAAAACCCTAGGACAGAGGCAGGCAAAACAATATGTCCCTCCTTTCGGTTCCTTTCGGAAGAGCGTCATGTACGCTTCCAAACCTAGATAGAGCGGACTTACGGACTCTCACTGCATCCTATAGGGGGCATTATAGACTTCGTTATCTCTTCTGGAAATTAGAATTGGTGGAACCGAGCGTCTGCGTGTTGGGCAATGAAACACCGGGTCGCATCCTTTGTGAAAGTCTAGCTCTCACAAGATGGGGTGATGGGGGAGATGGGGTGACTCTAAATGCATTAGGGATGTGGAGGAAAAACCCATAGAAGAGCAAATTCAAGATCAGATTCAGTAAGAGCCTTTAATTATAGGATTGCAATCAAGCAGAATAGATCACATTAGCGAAGGTAGTGCATTAAGGGGGGAAACCGGTTTAGATCGATCAAAAAATCAAATTTTTTTATTCCATAAATCGTTAGTATAACTACTCAAGAATATGTGGTAAAAATTTTAAAGCGAAACTCGCATTATTCCCGATTCTATGAGCACTTAAGTGACTGCCCGTCGGTTCCGCACCGTAGCGCGCGTTAGTTAGAACGACGTTTTTCTCGAAACTACTTTTTTTCAACTGGTGGGCATTCTAGCTTAAAAAGTTATCGGGCAATCGTTCTAAAATTTTTCGGGAGCTTTTCTTTATTCAATTCTAATCTATATGAACCTAATTCTGGGATCATATTATTATTTAAAATATGATTTTTTTAACAAAATAGATGAAAAAATATGGTATAAAAAAAACTACTTTGTGTTCAAGCGCCTCAAAAGCATGCAGGTTTCAATATTTTTTTACCACAATTAGGTTCATATTCTTAGGAAATATGTTGTTAATAAAAAAAAAATTGCTGTTGATTTCAGAGAAAAATTGCAACTTCAGGAATTCCCACACTTGGATGACGATCGTCCATGGATCGCCACTATCTTCCGCGGAAATAGCTTCAAAAAATTTAAAAGTGTACCTAAAAATATATATAAAATATCCTCTAAACTTAAACAATTTCTGATTATTCCTTCTTTGTTCAAAAAATTCTCGAAAAAACACCAAAATTTTGGCCTCCTAAACCGGTTTCCCCCTTAAAGGAACAATACAATTCACTAAGTAAAGAAACAGCCGATTCAAATTTTTCCATTAAATTTTTAATTCCGATTTCTGTTGGACGGTTAGAAAAACTGCAGGTAAAATGTGTACCAAGTTTTCCCAGATCTACAATTTTCGTAGTGGATTTTAATTATTTTTATACTTCATCGAACTCATTTTAGCAAATTGTCGGTGTTTTACTCAAAGTCTGTCGATAGAAATGCCTTAAAATCAGTTGACTGTTGTCAACACAAACCGAATTTCAATACTAAAAAAAAACGAAACTTGAAACACCCTGTTAATAAGTGTCCATGCATGTCGTATGAGTAGTAATATGAAATTTTAAAAATCTAAATGTGTTAAAAGTTGTCTATCTGCATATCTAACACACATACATGCATAGATACATAAATTAAATAAATAAAACTTCTGAAGGGAGAATATTTTTTAAAGATAGTGTTGAAATTTCTGTTTTTAAGTGAGTGAAAAAAAATTTCCATATTTAAGTATTTATGGGCGAAAGCGACGATAGCGAAGCAAATTGAAAATCAGGTGTGACACAGAAATATATTCCAAAAGAAAAAGGTGTGGGAGTGGGCTTATTACTCGCTCTGCACGGAAGTTTCATTTTATTTATTTTATTTTATGTTTTAAATTGTAACAAAAATGTGTATAATTTCATTATTCTTACATTTCTCTTATACAGAAAACTATTGTTAGGTGGTAGCTAAAAAATGATGGACATACCATTGATTTAAAATAATCCAAAAAGCGGGAGTAGTGGTCCAAAATTGTCTATAGCAAAGTTGTTGTTAGAGGCAACCTAAGAATCATAGGCATTTTGTGAAGTTAGTGAAGAAAAGGAAAGGAATTTATGTTTTAAAAAAGCGAGGAGTAGGTTTTGTATCATTGCCATGAAACATTAACGTTCATTAAAATCATCTGACGTACAGAGGTGGCATAAAATTGTAGGTTACTTCATTTATAGAAAACAAAAAAATCAAGGCGCGTACCACAAGTTGGAGGATAAACTCGACTAAATGGCTATTAGGAGATGCTGCTACATGTACACCTGCCTTCACCGACATATTGCGAAGTTTGACTATTTTTTTTTCATAAATTTTTTTTTTTGTTTTTAAGGGGGGGTAAGGGATAAACGCTAAAAAAAAAACACTTTTTTCATGAATTTATTGTAGCGAAACGGTTCAAGTCAGTTTTTTTAAAAGTTGTTGCATATTATAAAGTAACATTTCAAGAATATGTGATAAAATTTTCATGTAAAAATATTGCAAAATGAGCGAATGAGAGCACATTTACGTAGACGTCTTTTCAAAAATACATTTTGCAGTAGTCAGCATATCTCAGCGTAGAATCATCTGAAATCAAAAAAATCGAATAATTTAGTTAAAGTATGAGTTAAACTTCCCCCAACGTTTATTTTGACGATTTATTTTCATTTTCAGCCATTTGGTAGTCGTTTGAAGTAAAAAGTGATTTTTGACGAAAAAATGCCGCCATTTTGTAGGTGTAAAACCACCTTAATATAAAAAAAAATGGCGAAAAAAAAACGTTGGGGGGATATATGCAAAATATATGTGCAAAATTTCAAAAGGATCGGTTGAGTAGTTTTCAAATGCCAATGACTGCACTTTAAAACAAAGGTTCGAGAAAACCGCGTTTAAAGTTTGTAACGGACTACGCGTGCAACTGCTGCGTCTCGGCAGATGTTTGAGGCGGCTCGGCTTTATGCTCTATAACTTAAAAAGTTTTGCTCGGATTGACTTAACACGGTATTTTTGAAATGTTTTACTACAATAACATGCAAAAAAAAAACGATTTTTATCCCTTACCCCCCCCCCCTTAATAGTTTTTTCATCATTTTTTTAATTTTTTTTATTTTGTGTTTTTAATTTTTTTTCTTATTTTTGGTAAGAATCATCAAAATTTCTGAATGTTTAGAAAAATCTCAAATATGCAGTTTTAATGACCATTAAGTTTTGGGCAAATTTGAAAAAGCTCTAAAATTGCCTTGATTTTGAAAAATTTGTGTTTCTTTCACTGGCGCTCTTGTGTATTTAATTAAAATTAGTTTCAGTCTTTTATAAAAACTATTTTTTTAATAATAATAAAAACCAGTTTATTATTTATATATCAAATAATTTTTTCATAAAAATTATTTTTTCATTAAAAATAGTTTGTTCATAAAATGAGTTGTTTCATAAAAATAATTTTTTCATAAAGTTTTTCATTAAATTATTTTTTCACAAAATAATTTTTTTTTCATAAAATTATAATTTTTTTTTTAATTTTTCATACAATTAATTTTTCGATGAAAATAATTTTATCCCTCTGTCCTAAACAGAAAAATAAATAAATTCGTGATAAAAACAGTTTTATCATTTTTGTTTTAATTAAAGTTTTTTATTTCAAAATACCATATAACTGAAAATTTCAGATTTAACACAAAATTTAAAAAATTAGAAAAAAATTCATGAAAATTTCAAGGTTTATAGAAAAATTTCGAGTATGCCATTTTATCACCCATTACATTTTGCGCAAATTTTAAGTTGTTAGAAAATCGCTTCGATTTTTAAAACTTATTTCGCTGGCGGTCTTGTGCATTTTTTTCAATATGAAAGAAATTTTTAAAATTCCACTGCGCGAATCTTTCGTTTCATTACGGATCACAAATTTTGTATGGAATTGAGTTGAGCTCGAAGATTGTATACAATAATAATTTGAAACCATGTGAAGGCTGCATTTTTAATACAAAAAATTAATAATAAAAATAACTCTCTTAAAATGAATAACTACTCACTAAGAATTACCTTAAAAATATAAACTCTCTTGTATGCGGCAACCGTTTGTTAATTATCTTTCCTTTGTATGCCATTCTCTTTCAATTTCAAAGCCGACTTAAATCTGCAAACCAGGCATAATTGCTTCAGATTGGCTTCATGCCACCCCTTGACCAAGTGGAATCATCCTGCCATTTGTACTAGTAGTTTCTCGTTGCCAAAGACTCGGGCTTTCGGGATATGCTATCAACAACCATTGGGTTCTCGAAAAGGCTTTCAACGATTTGGATGACATTTTGTTCTCAGATAATATTTAACTTTTTCAGTTTATTCAGGCGTGTTTTCACTGATATTAGACGTATTTAGTTGTTACCTTTTCAGCGTATTTAAGGGGGTATTCTGGTCTAGAGCCCTACTTTTTGGGTATTTTTCAAACTAGGATAAAAGAAAAATTAAAAACATTTTTACTATCCATTTTTTTATATAATATTTATTGATGTTTAAGGTATATAAAAAAAATTAAAAAAAAAAAAAAGTCAAAAATTCATCCAGTGACAGGTCGGTGAAGTAGGGGTTGCTAGTCAAACAGTGCTCCCTGGTTGACATGATTCCAACCCTTGTAGTGATCTTAATCGAACAAACAAAGAAAATTCTTAATTAGTAAAGATGTCGCTACATCTTGAGCCTCGGCCGAAAAAAAAAAAAAAAATTCACAAAATGGCGCCTACTTGAAAAAAAAAATTTTTTTTTACCCCTGTTTTTTGACCTTTACGAATTTTTTAAAAATACTTCAAATTAAAATTTTTCAAAATCCAAGGCTCCAGTGATAAAGAGATGTATGAAAAAGATTCTCACCAAATTTCAAAGGGATCGGTCAGATAGAACTTCAGATATCGTGTCAACCACCTCAGCAAAAGGAGTTTTGAGAAAAACGCGTTTGAATTTCGCCGTCCGCTCAAACCAGTCTAGCTGTCGCGTCACTAAAATAGTTGTAATTTCGAAAATAATTCGAATTTTGAAAAATCCTTTTAAGAGCATATTTTTGAAAGTCTAGGCTTTGAAAATATGAAAAAAAAAATTGATTTTTTCAATTTTCTAGACCAGAATACCCCCTTAAAAAGTAAATGAAATATCATAAATAAAATAATGAAAATAAAATAATAAAAATAAAATAAAGTATTTTTTAATAGCTTCTCATTATGGACATCAAATTCATAATATTTGAATCCACTTTAATCTGGAAATATTGGCAAAGATCGTTCGCTCAGATATTTTGTACTTATTACTTGTATACTTCATTAGCAGCATAAAGAGGCTAACACAACCGCAAATTAGTCACCGTTCATAGTCCACAAATACTCAACCCTTCCCACCCATTTTCTTTTCGTCCGGTCGTTTTTTTCCCCTTCACCCTTTTTCTTCCTCTTGCAATGGTATCACAAAGGATGAAGCAAACTTCTTTCGTCCAAGTGGGCATATTCTCTGGGCAACTATTACTACCTAACCTAACTTGTATACATGAGGGATATATCCAACTGATTCTTTTTTGTTATGTTTAAATTAAATCATTTCCGTAAATATTTTCTCTAGATTATTGAATAACATTTCAGAAACAGAAATATCGAACAAGTTGTGCAAGCTACAACCGAAAAACTATCTCAGATCTCTTAATCCCTTTATCGAGTCGTTTCTACTCAAGTGGTTAAATACTCTAACAATGCTTCTGGATGTGCAGGACGCTAAACACTTTAAACAAGTCATTAAAACACAAATAAGTTGTGTTGCACTAAGTTTGATTTAGTCTAAAACAGTTTGTAACTCCAAAAGTTAAAATCTATATCTTATTCTTAACCATTCCGCACGGCGTTTTAGTCACATTTCGCATAAGTCATTGCATTTGCGTCATGGCGTATGAGTAACATTTTGATTTCCTTCTATTTTGCAGAGTCGAATGCCAACTGCGAATCAAGCGACAACAATGTTGCTAGCGCAAAAACAACAAAACCAACTACCACAGCTACAACAACTACAAGAACAAAAACAACAGCAACAACAACAACATAAACATAAACAGCAGCCGCAACAACGACCCACAACACTTCCACATCGATGCAGCAGCAACAGCAACAACAACAACAGCTGCTGCAACAACAACACCAACACCAGCAGCAGCTGCAATTGCAGGCGACGCAAAAGCAATCACAGGCGCAGCAGTTAACCAACAACATAATATTGTTGCGCGGCGCACGCAACGAAAACGGGCAGATTGTCATCCAGAACAAGCATGGCATAATAAGCATCTTTAATGAACAACAACAACATCAACAGCAGCAGCAGCAACAGAAAATCGATAAGACAAGCGTTGCTGCGACACTGACACAGTTGCCCACAGCCACAACTGTTGCACGAAAATCAATACAAACAACAACAACTACACCAACAAAAACACTACTCGGCAACACCAAAAATGTTGCATATGTTGCTAAAGAGACAGCGGCGTCAACAGCCCAAAGTGTTGTTGGTGCTGGCGCTACAACCGTTACTGGTGGTGGCGTCAGCAGCAGTGGCGGCAACGGCAATGGCGCTGGTGCTAGCAATACAACCAACACAATTCTGCTGCAAACTCCCATCAATGCAAGCCAACTGGAATCGGTGCTGTTGCACACGGCCAATATGAAGAAATCGTCAACCACTGCAACAGCCGCAGATCGTCAATATCTCTTCAAAACGGTGAGTTTCGTAAGCTGCTTGCGGTAATTGTCAGAGTTGAAATTTCTAAACTTTCTTTCTTTCTTTACGGTTTTACAGGCCTCGCGCAGTCTCAGCACCGATAGCAATCGCTTAGGACGCGCCTCCGAGAGTGGCAGCTTGGGCAGCGGCAGTTTGAGCAGCGCCAGCAGCAGCAGCAATAGCATCGCCAGCAAAGCGCCATTTGTGCTGCAAACACTTAAACGATTGGAGAAGTCCCAATCCATACTAGTCATACGCAATCCATCTGCCTCATCGGTGGCTGCACTCACAGCTTCCTCTTCCGCCTCCTCACTTTCCACCGTATCCACGGCAAATAACAACATAGCGCACGTTGCCACATCGACAAGCGTCGATCGTGCAGCCACTGCTGGCTCAGCGCAAGCACTGTTTCCAGCCTCTTCGGCTTCCGCAACCATTGCGGGCTCAACGCTTTCGTTGTCCTCCGCCCATGTGGCCGCACCAACGCAGACGATTAGTGTTAGCACCAATACACAGACGGGTGCCGTGAGCTTCACACGTGTCACGAAGAGTCAACAAACTACAGGCACGGCTGTGGTGTCATCTACAGCTACAACAACAACAAAGCTTGGCAATATCACTGTCAATCGCTCTGGTGGCGCCCCATCAGTTGCAATGACAACAAAGACGGCGCTGCCAGCTGCTGCTGCCGCCGCCACAAATACCACAACTTACTTGCGTTTGGCTAATGCAACAACAGTGTTTGCCAACAATAACGGTACCAATCATAATAGTGCGTCCGTCAATGGTGTGGGTGTGGGCAAAGTGGTGGTTGTCAGTGGCAGTAAAAGCCACAATGCGATTGCGGCAAGTAGTAACAAAAACGTGGGCACGAGCGGCATGAGAATTGTTGACACACAGTCACAACAACAACAACAACAACACCAGCAAACTCAACTATGTCTGTCCGATGTGCAGTTGAAATTGGATACGCGCGCTGGCGGTGCTGGCGGTAGTGTCGTCATTTCAGCGCCACAGCAGCAGCAGCAGCAGCAACAACAAACACAACAACCGCAATCTGTGACGACTGTTGTACATCAACAGCAGCTGCAAATACAACAGCAGCAACAAACAACACAGCAGCAGCACCAGCAAAAAAATTCAGTGTCAAATGCGCCTCGCGGGAGCGGTAAGTCCAACAGCTGATTTTATTTGTTTCACAACGATTTCTTTTTTTATTCCCTCCCTGCATTTGTTTTGTTAACAATTTGGGCGGTTTACGGTGTTGATCAATAACAAACACAGCAAATCAAAAATAAAATAAATATGACTCCCATACAAGTCGCACCTGCCCGCTCAACTCTGCAACTATCAAAAAAAAAAAAAATACCCCTGTCAGCCATTAGAAATGCTTTGTTGTCTATTTGGACAATGAAGTGCCACTTGGGAATTTTCTATTCGCACGTTTGGCTATTTGTAACTGTTGTAGCAGCCCGCTGATTTACACGGGTTCGGTTTACTTCGGGCAAGAACACTTTTTTCTTGTGTTTGCCCTTTTTTTGGTTTCTCTATTATTTACTTCTTTATTAGTGTGATTTTGTGGCTGTAGGTAAGAGATTTGTGTACGAAAGAAAAATGTAAATAAATAGTGGAATTGTGACACCACTTCCCTACTCCACTCAGACATTTAGCGTTCATTCATTGACTAGACATTCTTCATTCCTCTTCTGCGCTTTCTGAAAACACTCTGAGCTTTACGTGTTCGGCATACGTGGGTATAATTCAATTAATGCGAATAAATAATAATAAAAAAAAATTTTGGCCATACGAGTTTCGTTCAAAAAGTTGTCAGCCTTTAAAAAATAGTCTCCCAAAAAAAAAAACAAAGGTTTGTCACTGGCGAAACGGATTCCGCGACTCACAGGTGTCTGAAATCGAAAAGACAAAAAGGTTCTTGTTCAATGAATTTCTATGAAAATTTCACGTTTTTCCATCAGAGTATTTAGAAAAATTTCGAGTATACAGAGGTAAAGCTCAAGCAATTTTGTTCGGCTACGATTTTTGACAGTTCTTTTTACTGTTTAGTTTTGTTACCTTTTAGAAAAAAAATCGTTTTATGGAGAAAGTGAATGTCCCCTGGCATCAGCGTGAACTTTGTTATACTAAAATTCCATATTTTATAAACTGCACACTTGAAATTTTCCTAAAAATTGTGAAATTTTGTTGATAGTTTTTTGACATTTTTTATTTGAGTTGAAAGTTGTAAACAGCTATAACAACAGCAAAAAGTAATAACAACAAAAATTTGTGTAGTACTCGGCTCATGGATGCCATTCATGTAAATGGGTTTTACCGGAGACTTCTTCCGCTGTCATTGACATTCCCAACTGTCTTTATATCATTTCTCAAAAATAACTTCCTTTCACACGAATTATGTTTTTGTAATATTTCAATTCCTAACGCAAATCGTATTTGCGTAACATTTTGGCTTCTTCAACTTCTTCGTACCGTCTGATGCTATTTTAAGTAAATTAAGAAGAATTAGAAACGCATTCCAAAGTTCCATAGAGTCGGTCGGTATGCGTGCAGCTTTTTAATTTCCTAATTCATTCCACCTATCCACCGTTGATTGTACTCTGAGTGAATTCATTCTGCTTGATGTAGCAACAGAAAAAGTTTTGCTCAAGTGTTTGCGGTTCATTGATATGCAGTTGGTGGTTTCTTGAAATTTTGCTGAGTTCGCTGTTGTGTATTTACACCTCAGGGAACAAATTGCACTCGAGTGGCTGGGAAGCACAAATTTGTTTCGTTTGCCACTTCCGACATTTGTTAACTGAAGTTCATTGATTTCTTTTTCTATTTTTTGTATTGGAACTGCTAAGTACGTAAGTATATCTGGAATTATTTGTTTGAAGAGTTTGGATGTGAAAAAATTGAGATGAAGCAGGGCAAGTACTGGCAAATATAAGTGTGCACCTATAAGTTTGCCGAAGTGCAGAACGGGTGAGTGTCTAATGAAATGGATTTGAAAATAAAATGAAATGAAATGAAATAAAATAAAATAAAATGAAATGAACTCAAATAAAATAAAATAAAATAAAATAAAATAAAATTACCAAAAAAGCAAATGAAATGCAGTGAATGACAAAATATGAATTAATAAAACTAAATAAAATAAGTGAAAATGAAGAAAAATAATTAAGATAAAATACAATAAAAATCAAATTAAATTCAATAAAATTAAATATATGAAATGAAGTAAATTAGGATTATTAAAGTAAAATTACAAAATTAAAAAAGACATATACAAAAAAGAACTAAATATAAAAATAAAAATTAAGTGAATTGAGAAAAAAAGTAAATAAAAAAAACTGGAAAAAGAATAAATAAAATAAAGTATATAAATAAAATGAAAAAATAAAACAAAAAATACAAAACAAAAGCTATAAATTAAAAAAAATTTTAAAAACAAATAAATAAATAAACAAAATTAAAATAAATAATTAAAAATAAGATAAAATAAAAAAAAGGGAAATTAAATAAAAAAAAGTAAGATGAAATAAAAGAAAATAAGATAAATTACAATAAAAAATAATATTAAACAGAATAAAATAGCATATTGTATAACAAGAATAAAAATAAGCAACAAAAACAAATTAAATACAATAAAAAGAGCAAAACAAAATAAACTAAAATAAAAGCAAGAAATAAAATTGATAAAAAATAAAAAAGTGCAAAAGCATTAAACCAATTAATATAAAATACGATAATAAATATAACACAAAAACAAAGTACTTGATAAAGTAAAATAAGAAAGTGCGAAAGAATACAATAACGTAAAAGCAATCAAAGTTGAACAAAAACTGAATTAACAAAAAAAAAGTTATAATCAGAATAAAAAAAAAATGAACTGAAAAACGCAGGAAAATGCAAATAAAAAATCGAAAAAAAGAAAAAAATTTTAAACGTACAAAAAAAAAAATGTAAGTCTGCCGATAATTTCTTTTTTTTTAACTAATGGGTGACCCAAGTTTTATTCTAACTTCGAAAGCCCGTAAGTGGCATTTATTGCAAAATTTTCGTTTAAGAAATAGACTTGAAGGTGGAGGTGGAGGTGCTTCATTACCTCCAAAGAGGCGAGTGGCAATAATTTTTCTTATATTTTTGACGTTTCAGATCGTTTCGCTCTTACTTCCCATCGACTTTTACGTTATTTTCATTGCTACTCAAAGTGGAATCAGGTTAAAGAAGGTTGGCCTCTGGAGGCAATCTCTCAAGAGTATTAGAGGTATTAGAAGGGTTAAGAGGTATTAGAACGAGAAGAATTCTGCACCGAAGCTGACGCAGCTATCCCCATTGACGGCTCTAAGATGGAATCGGGAATTGGAGCAGGGGTTTTCTCGAAATAGGGCAATTTTCTTAAAATTGCCGAATACTGCTAGTGTTTTGAAGGCATGGAAAATTTTATTATTATTAATATTAAGTATTGACTGTAATAATGCCTTCCTCGACAATGATGTTACCTCCTGTTTTCATTTTTTAAGACTAAGGTTTCTGAGCTGTGTTTGAAGCACATTCCTATTTATCATAAGAAAGTATATAAGACACCTTGGCATACCAAACGGCTTAAGCATCTAAAGAATCTAAAAAACAAATTTTCTAAACTGTATAAAAGGTCTGGAGACCGAATGCACTACTCAAAATTTCAATGCCATTTAAAAGAGTTTAACTGTTTGAACAAGTTCTTATATAGAAATTACATCTTGAATTTCGAAAACAATATTATTTCTAACAGTTTTTCACCTCTAAATTTTGGGACTTTGTGCCTATCTGTTACCGATGTCGTCAAGGGTATTATGAAGCTCAAGTCTACAACGAAAACTGATTCGGATGGCCTTTCGGGCATTTTGCTGAAAAACTGCTTGTGTCTCGCTGAGCCTCTTACAATTATATTTAATAAATCGTTATCCTCCGGTATCTTTGTTGACGATTGGAAATTTTCTTCCGTTACGCCTATATTTAAGAGTGGAAATAAAAACGATGTTAGCAATTACAGACCGATTTCGAAGCTTTCGTCTGTCTCAAAACTTTTTGAGATAACAGTGAATGATAAGTTATATTTTGCTGTCAAAGGCCTAATATCTACCAACCAGCATGGTTTCGTTGCAAGTCGCTCCACTGTCACTAATTTATCTATTTTCAATGATTACTGCATTTCAGCCTTCCAGAACAGATCCCAAGGTGATACAATTTATACAGACTTCTCTAAAGCGTTTGACAAAGTATCGCACCGAATACTCTTGTCGAAGCTTGCATCATTGGGTATACACTCCACGTTTTTGTCGTGGATCAAATCATATTTGTCCAACAGGCACTGCGTTGTAGCCGTTGATAATTCGACATCCCGTGCATTTATTGCGTCCTCTGGTGTCCCATAGGGAAGTATTCTAGGACCCCTTCTCTTCATACTTTTTATTAACGATATTGGTTCTTGCTTTTCGTTTGCAGAACACTTGTTGTATGCTGATGATCTAAAAATATTTGCGGTGATTAACAGTCTTAGTAACTCTGAAAAGTTGCAAGCTGACTTGCACAATGTTCGGAATTGGTGCTATTTAAACCGTTTGTCACTAAATATTAGCAAATGCTTTCACGTAAAATATGCTAAATCAAACAATACTTTGCATACTTCGTATAGTATTCCTGGGTTACCTTTGCAATCCGTTGAGGAAATTAAAGACTTAGGCGTTATTTTCGACTCTAAGCTGAATTTCATTAGCCATGTTAACCACTTCATAAGACGATTATATGCGATGCTAGCATTCGTGCGCCGAAATTGTTGACCAACCCACACACTCTCAAAACATTATATTGTGCTTTTGTTAGATCAAGATTAGAGTATGCCGCTGTTATTTGGAGACCGTACCAAATAGGTCTGTCTAATCGGATTGAGAGAGTTCAGAAAGTTTTTCTTCGTTTTGCGCTCCGATCTTTAAACTTTTCTGAACCTCTACCATCGTACCGCTCTCGATGTTTATTAATTGACTTAAAACCACTTGATAGCAGACGATCTATTCTATCGGGCTCATTTATTATTCGTATCATTTCTGGATCTATTGATTGCCCTTCCCTTTTAAGTAAAATTCAATTTAATATACCCAATATGAGGCTCCGATAGTAGGAAACCTTTAAAATTGGCTTCTCGAGAACCAACTATGGGGTGAATGCTTCGATTCCTAGGGCATGTGCAGATTTAAATATGTTTTTCAATTCTTCCGGTGCTGACTTTACATGGCCGTATGGCATCTTAGTCAATCATCTTAAATCGTTCTTTTCTTAGTAACTACTAAACTATTGTACATTAGCTTACTATAGTCTGTAAGAATGTATCCATTTAAAGACAATAAATAAATAAATAAATAAATAAAATGCTTAGGGAACGGGAGAGCAATGGAGATTTTAACATTTTCTCCGATAGTCAAGCCGCTATCAAGTTTAGTCAACTCCGGTAAGGATAACCCCAGTGCAATAGACGGGGAACTCAGAAAGTCCTGGAGACTCCACACCATTCAATTCAAACTCGGTCATTAGACGATCGCCACACACTCGATAAAGCTAGGTTTACCATTTAATCGCCAATTCAGAAGCTGTGGAGACCTTTCAGAGAAGGAGACCGTTGAGCACTTTCCCTGTAAATACCCAGGTTTGGCAGCTAGACGATTAAGGTCACTGGGTGCTCTTTTTTTCCATCAGGCTGTGACAGCGCTCCAACATAAGTCCCATTAATCTTTATGCCGGAGTGGTACTTCGACCATTTCACCTACCTACTGGAATACGAAAGAACAAATCAAGTCCATGTCCCTTATCTTAAGTTATGTTATTTCATGAATTTTCGAATAATTATTACTTCTTCTTGGTAGATATATACATATATATATATATATATATACAATTGGTGCGTACACCCAATGGGGTGTTTGGCCGAGCTCCTCCTATTTGTGGCGTGCTTCTTGATGTTATTCCGAAAATGGAGGGACTTACAGTTTCAATCCGATTCCGAACGACAGATATTTTTTATGAGGATCTTTTTCATGGCAGAAATACATTCGGAGGTTTGCCATTGCCTGCCGAGGGGCGACCGCTATTCGAAAAATGTTTTCCTTATTTTGGTGTTTCACCGAGATTCGAACCTACGTTCTCTCCGTTCTCTCTGTGAATTCCGAATGGTAGTCACGCATCAACCCATTCGGCTACGGCGGCCACCATATAAAATGAAATATAATAAAATAAAATAGTATTTATTAAGCAAAGCGAAATAAAAATAAAATACGTAGCCGACGTCCCGGCAGCCAGTACTTTAGGCTTACGTATAGCAATTACTTATAATTCTTTGTCCTTAAACCAATAAAAAAATTAAAAATAAAACAAAAATGGAAATAACACTAAACAGAACTAATTAAATTAAATGCGATTAAAATAATTTGGTTCGGTTTTAATTAATTTATTTTATTTAAATAAATTTTTAAAATTTTCTTTTTTCATTGCATTAAATTTTTAATTTTTTATTTAATTTCTTATAGTTTTTTACATGTTTTTTACTTTATTTGCGTAATTTGTTTCCCTCTTTAACTTAAATGTGAACCACTTTATTTGCACTTCTGCCGCCACACTTAAGCACCAAAATCTGTGTTTCGAAATGCAAATTGTGACTTTTAACACCCTCTAAAATATGTTCATGTTAATCTTTCAGCACATTGTCAGCTCCTTTACGCTTGTATCGAGTTTCAAATCGTCCTTTGGCCATTGGGAATTGGAATCTTTGCAAGGATAATGTGGCATGTTTATTTGCTAAGTCCCACACACACATAAGCAACAGCAGAGGCTCCAACAGGACAGGGCTAAAACCAATTCACATGTGCTCGTGCAAAATTCTTTTGGGGTTTGGCAAGCGCGCATGATGAGACCACCCACTCACAGGGCACAGCTGACAGCAAGCAGACAACAGACGATGTTAGTTTGTTGTTGTTATTTTGTTTGGTTGTATTGGTAGTTTTTCCGATTTGTCGATTTGGCATTTGCGATTATGCTCAATTGACAACTTCACTTGTGCTCGAGTGTGCAAGTGGCGCAAGTGATGGCGGGAAGGGCGGGTAGGGGTGGACGACTGGCAAACGGCATCAAGAGCCAACTGAGAAGTGTTAAGTGGCAAGTGACAGAAGCGCCTACAGGCGTCATTGAGCAACGTTATGCTGATGCTTTCAGAATTTTCACTTTGTCGTCGTTGTGAAAATTCGACGATCTCGAAGATTTTTGTGCTGACAAGCAATAAAAATGGTGTTGAAAAACGATTGCAAGGCAACGAAATGTGTGAGAGGCAAGTGGCTATGCCACAGAGATTGAGCAGCTGCTTCAGTGAATGCAAGTGGTGGATGGGAAATTCATGAAATGCTTTGAAATCACTTACTAATATCGCTTACTTGAGTATTGCGTCTATAATTCACTGCAAGCGCGTTTGTTGAGTGTACTGCGGAAGGCTCCATGTGTGTGTATGTCTAAGTATGCGTGCGTGTGTGTGTGCACATAGGTAAGTGGGTGGGCACCCTTTTTGGTGGGTGTTGCAGTTGTAATTTTGGCTTTGGCACAGCTTGGCGCGATTCTTATCATGCGCTGCTTGTTTTCGCCAAACTCTCTCCCTCTCTCCGTGCTCAAGGCAAGTGTGGCAAGTGCAATGTGCTAGGTTGGAGGAGTTTCAAAAAATGCAAAATAAAATAAAATTAAATAACTGCTGTTATTGATAAAACACTAACTTTTGTTTAACACGCCGCTGCCTCGCACCGTGCCTTTGACCGTGGCGAATTGTGAATTGTTTTAATTTTTAGACATTTTCCAAAGTTTCCAAGCATTCAAACATACACGCGTCGTCTATGTGTGTGTGAGTGTCTAAAGCATTTATGTAGATTTCTACTAGCACATATATACATAGTCATATCTCTAACCTTCAATCGCATATGTTTTGCTGCTGGTAATGACTGTCTTTATGCATATTTCAAATGTTACGTATACGTACCCGTGCTCGCTAACTCTTTACTCTCTACCAACTGCTGCGTTCGTAGTGTTTCACTTTTATTTTTGTTGGTTTTTATTTTTAGTTGCTAAAAGTAGCAGCAAGCAAATGAGTATAAAAATCTAGTTTTGCAACTCTCAAATGTTTTATTTAGTTGCTTTTTTGTGAGTTATATAAATGCACAAAATTTGGCAGTAGATCGGTTGCATCTAAGAGATATGCAGGCCAGTGCCTGGTAGTGCAATAGGTAAGCACCATTGACCTCCGTCACTCTCTCATTCACTTATTTGCACAGTTGCATGTTGGCGAACTAATGCCCGCCCTGTAGGTAAAATGTAAATCACAGACCCTGTAATGTTACACAGTGCAACAAATTAAAAAAAAAATTTTAACCTGAGGTCTCATAGTACTTTTCTGATAAGTTATAGAAAACTAAAATGCACGTGTTTTCTATATATATTTATCGATATTTTTTAATTTTATCGATACTTTTTTTAAATTTTATCGATATTTTTTTTATTTTATCGCTTTAACCCTTTCGGTACATCTTTTTATTGCGCCATCCAAAAATCCAAATTTTTGTCTGAGTATTTATTTTAGGACCAATAACAATACAAATAATTTTTTTTTTTTTTTTTTTGGTAAGTGATTTTTTTTTAATGTTGCCATATGGCAACAAATGTTGTGTATTCGTTTCAATCGCAAATAAACTTCTTCTGCAATCCAATGCAAGTAAACACCTTACGAGAAATTTGTTGCCATATGGCAAAAATTGTTGAAAACATTTGCCCAAAATGCCTCAAAAATCTAAAAATGCAAAATACAAATTTCAGAGTGAAGTGCTATATGCCAGAAGGCTTTCTTTCTTTTCTTGTATTACCGATATATAATGGGCGGTTATTATTTATTTTATTTATGTTTAACCATTAAACTTCAATTTTTGAAAATATGTAACAAAAAAGTTGATATTTTTTACAAGAGAGTGTTGACGGCCTTTTAAAGTTTACTGTTGCCATATGGCAACAATATCGCGAAAGGGTTAAACTGAGGTTTTATTGTACTTTTCTGATATGCTATAGAAAACTAAAATGTACGCGTTTTTCCAAATATGTGTATTGATATTTTTTTAATTTTATCGATATTTTTAAATTTTATCCATATTTTTTTAAATTTTATCGATTTAAACTGTGGTCTCGTTGTACTTTCCTGATAGGCTAAAGAAAACCAAAAGACACGTGTGTTTCCAAATATGTGTATCGATATATTTTTTAATTTAATCGATATTGTTTATATTAACTTTATCTATAATTTTTTTTAATTTTATCGAATTAAACTGAGGCCTCATTGTACTTTTCTGATATGTTATAGGAAACTAAAATGCACGTGTTTTTCTATATATATGTATCGATATTTTTTAATTTTATCGATACTTTTTTTTTTAATTTTATCGATTTAAACTGAGGCCTCATTGTACTTTTCTTATATATTATAGAAAAGTAAAAGGCACATGTGTTTCCAAATACGTGTTTTGATATTTTTTTAATTTTATCGATCTATTTTAATTTTATCGATATTTTTTAATTTTATCGATATTTTTTTTAAATTTTATCGAATGAAACTGAGGCCTTATTGTACTTTTCTGATATGATATAGAAAACTAAAATACACGTATGATTCCAAATATGTGTATCGATATTTTATTTTAATTTTTTCGATACTTTTTGATTTTATCGATATTTTTTTTAATTTTCTTTAATTTCACGCCACCTCAAAGTTTACAGTTCTCATCGAAATCTATTGAATTAAAAAAAAATTTGGAACTATTTCATCAATTTTATGGATGTAATCTTTTTACAGTTTTGCGTATAAAACAAAAATTATTATGTGGGTTTTCTCGTTCTATAATCTCAAATTAGAGTTAAATATATAATGAACATTTCAGCATAAGATTTATAAATTTTTAAAATAGTTTCAGATGATTCCAGAACAACCTAGAGTTTCAGATGAAATGAGAACTGTAATATTTGGGATGGCAGAAAATTAAGAAAACAATATCGATAAAATTAAAGAAAAATATTGATAAAATTAAAAAAACGATATCGATAAAATTAAAAAAATCTATTGATAAAATTAAAAAAAAATATCGATAAAATTAAAAATATCGATAAAATTAAAAAAATGATCGATACAAATATTTGAAAAAAACACGTGTCTTTTAGTTTTCCATAGCATATCATAAAAGTACTAAGCTACTGATACAAATATTTGGTAAAATACGTCTCGTCTTCTCTTCCATAGCCTAACAGAAAAATACGAGGTGACGCGACGGATTATATTGTTTTTATTTTTTTGTACAGTGTTATTTATATATTTTAGTACATTTCATGATTAATTTATTTTATTTGCAAATTAGCAATGCCAAGTGCCCCTAATATCTAAAAGGACTTGAAATTTAAATTTGAAAAAGGAGAGCCTAGAAGCACCGACTCAGTAACTCAGGCTAAAGGGCCCATTATATTCGAAGTCCTAGAAAGTAAAGAGATTGATAGTCAAGGAGGAAAAGAAAGAAGTGACTGCGAGAAAGAGAGAGAGGATCGAATGGAGACAGTGCTAGCCAGGTATTTGGCAAATTTGAAAATATCCTCCAGCTTGAGAAATATCTCAGTTTCTCATGCCATCGGCACCTGCAATCCGTAGCCTTGCACAAAGGCAGAACACTCACAGAGAAAGTGCTCAGTGGTATCCATCTCGTCTAAGCAAGAGAGGCAAGACAGGGTCCGCAATGATTCCAATGGTGGTCATATGCTGACCCCAAGAATTGTGTCCTGTAATATTACTGGCATCAAGCGAACGCTTATTCTTCAAAGTTTTAGCAGAAAGTTCGACAGTTTTCGTGTCACAAAATACTTTGCAGTTCTGCAGCGTTCTAAACTGGACTATCGATCTTTAAGTAAATTACATAAATAATCTGATTCCGATAATTGGCTTTGGTCCTTATGAGGTAATCGCTTGCCCGCAGTTGGCCAATTCAACGGCAATTTCATTGCCTTGCGCAGCTCAGTGTCCTGGAATTCATAAAAGTACAGGCTTTTTCCCTCTTGCAACAAAATTAAGCTGCTTCTTACCTTCTTCAGTAATCTTTAAGGCTTGCTTTGCGTTCGCCAGGGCCCGCAGTGCAGCCTGACTTTTATAAAAATACTCCAATCTGTTTCCCGCGCCATCTGCTCTCAATTAACCATTCTTCTACTTTCAGAATGGCACACATTTCTATTTCGAAAACATTTGCCATTCCTCCCATAGCGTAATAATACTTAATAATAATTACCCTCGTTTAAGTACCATCCGGCTCCAGAACCTATTTCATTCTTGCACCCATCGGTAAAGAAAATATCCTTCAAATCTCCCTGAATGCATTCTAGATTGCTCCATTCCGGGACTTCGAATTTCCTTCCAAATGAAACTATGGGTATCAAATCATCTTTAGGTGCCAAAAACAATGGATACTGCTCAGATAGCAACTTAAAGATTTCTCTGTGTCCCGAAGTTCCATCTTCGTGCCAGAAACCATATTTATGGAGTCTAAACATTGCTTTTATTGCTTTCTCTTGTATCTTAAGATCCAAGGGGAGCAAATCAAGCATGCTATGCCGTAGGTTGTACTCATGGCACCCGTAATGCGTAAACATACACTGCTTTGCAGCCTGTATAGTTCCCGAAGTGTAGACTTAAGCACTCCTCAGCTCAAACATCAAAACTGGGCAACTTCTGCAAGGAGGAGATCAAATCTCTTGACATGGA
>JAYXIM010018553.1:0-94123 GCA_037575425.1 Anastrepha fraterculus
CGGGCAATAGGAGCATTACGCGCATAATTCGTGTTAAGAAATTTAAGATGAAATGGATAAGTATTGCGTAACGATCTAGTAGGAATATGAAAGTAAATGCAACGTAATAGGGATGAGCAGTCCACTTCTCCTTTAATTACACTAAAAACAAAAGACAGTGAGAGTATAGATCTTCTACTCTCTAGAGACTTTAAGTTAATTAAAATCAAACGGGAATGATAGGAAGGGATAGGATTGCAGAATTTTAACGACCTGAGAGCATATTTAAGGAACACCTCCTGTACACGCTCAATTCTTTCAATAGCAAATTGGTGACAAGGCCTCCAGAAAAAAGTTGCATATTCTAATCTAGAGCGAACAAAGGAAGTAAAAAGTAATTTGTGAGTGTAAGGGTCCGAGAACATCGAGCTATTATGCCGTATAAAACCTAAGACTGAGTAAGAAGTGGACACAATAAAGTTAATGTGACTGTTGAAAAAAAAAATCTTTGAATTCATGAACAGATTTAATTAAAGTATTATCAATGCTGTAATATGACTGGAAAACATTTTGAGTTTTGGCGAAAGTGACATGAAAACATTTTTAAATATTTAGAGAGATGCCTGAGTTACTGCACCAGCGAACGAGCGCATTAATTTCCGCTTGCAACATAGAAACATCCTCATTTTTTCTAATAGTGGAAAATATTTTCAAATCATCAGCATAAAAAAGAAACTCGGCAAATGAAAAACAGGTACAAATATCATTAATAAATAGAACGAAGAGAAAAGGGCCTAAAATACTGCCTTGTGGCACCCCTGAAGATGCAATGAAAGGTTACGAACATTCACCCTCAATCATTACCACACATCGTCTATCGGATAAATAAGATTTGAACCATTGAAAGAAAACAGAATGAAAACCAAGCGAGGATAATTTACGTAATAGAATTGTATGAGAAACTCTATCAAATGCTTTAGAAAAGTCCGTCGACTTGAAAATCTTCAGCAAATGTTCCAAAGCAGTAATCACCAAAAGCAGCCAGGTTGGAAACTGTAGACCTACCCGAGATAAATCCATGCTGATTGGGCGAGATTAAGCGCTTAGTTGCAAGGTACATTTTTTCTTTTACAATTCCTTCGAAAAGTTTAGAGATAGTAGAAAGCTTCGAGATCGGCCTGTAGTTGCACACCTCATTATTTTTGCCACTCTTGAAAATAGGGGTGATAGTTGTGATTTTCCAATCGTTGATAAAAACTCCCGAAGATAGAGATTTATTAAAAACTAATTTGAGAGGAAAGATAATAGCCGGGCAGTTTTTAAGAAAAATTACGGACAGCCCATCCTTATCAGTCTGCGGAGAAGGTTTTAAACCCAAAATCGCATTCTCAATGTCCAGGGAAACAAGGTTTAAATAGCCAAAATTCTAGGACGAAAGTGGATTATGATGGCAAGGAGAAAACGAGTACGTATCATCACTAGTGAAATTAGATTTGAAAAAATCGGCAAACACATTGGCTACGTCCACAGGAGTAGACGCTGATTTGTCATTAAAACGAACCGCAGAAGAGACTCCAGCGCTTGACTTCCAAACACGTTTTTAATATTTTTGCTGGTAAAATGCGGAAACAGACTCATTACTGCAGAAAAATATAAACTTAATAGTCAAAGATAAACTTAATATAATGTACTCTCACCGAACGCACACCTCTCTTAGGCGGACACTTTTTTAGTACATACAAAAATCTTTAAGAACTTTCTTAATTTTGTTTCTTGGGCGGACAACCCACCCATAATATATTATAAACTTTTTTTACAATTTTCTCATAAGCGGACACCTCCCATAAGCGGATACATTTTTCAGTCCCTTAGGTATCCGCTAAGGAGAGAGTACCCTGTACTTTACACTCTGTAGTTTTTTGTGAAAATAATACACATTATCGTAGTACAGCGCCACTTTTTCATACATCTTAATTACGTATTTTGTAGGGTTCGACCCAGTCGTACAATTTGCCGAACCAATATGCTCTAATTACCGCAATGCATTGGTGCGTCCATAGACGAGTCTTAAACTTTCTAATCTAAAAAAGGATTCCACTATTTCGTCGACAAATTGATCCTTTTACAACTGGTTTTATTCTAGTCAATAATGAAGTACTTACATATAGCGTGATTTCTTCTATTAAATACCAGTATCTGAATCTGAATTACAATGTTTCCATACCAGTTTGGCTTTTCACTGCATTGTAGTGCTGGGGACTATCGAGTGATTTCAACTACCGATATATCGATAGTTACTGAATGATGTTGACTATTGATTGAATTTTTTCACCACTCGCTTGTTTATTTATTCATTAAAATTACTAACTAAACTATATCTTTTTGTTCAACACAAAGTGCCATGCAGACTTAAGAAAACAAGAATTATAATTCGCGCTTAGAAGCTATTGAAAAATATAGAAAGTTAGGCAAATATATTAAGATATTGCGATTATTCCAAGTGCCCGGGAAATTGCTTGCTAAGTTAGTTTTGCAACATTTCACATGGAATCGATAAAATTGCCGAATATTTCTTTGAGGAATGCTGAAGCGAATGCGCTCGTGTAGAAGTGGACGTCTAGATGTTTGTAGTGAATAACTCCTAGAGGGTACTTTTTTAAGTCGTCTTTGACATTTGTCAAGTACACAAATGTGTCATTTTAACCATGGATGCTTCCACGGTAGAACAACGCGTTAAAATTATTGGAACTTATCACGAAAATTGTCGATTTTTATGAACAAAATATCGCAAAAACTATGATTTAGGAAATGCTTGTCCGTATGAGTCGACAATTCAAAGATTGGAGAAAAAATTTCAAGAAATTGGTTTTGTTGGATTGACAGACCAAAAACTGAACTGCTGAGAATGTTGCTGTTGAAACTCAAAATGTTGCTTAACAACTTTCAACATCGATATCTCGATGTTCTCAACGTACTTGTACAGGTGAATATTGTGGACATTTCATTGATGTAATTTTTCACATAAAATTGTTGAAAGCCACAATTGAATAAAAATAGTGAAACCTGAAAAAATCTAAATTTTTACATCTAGGCGCATCTTTTGAAATACTGTTATTATAGATGAGCGTTTAAATTATTTTCCATAAGCCTAGACAGAATAGAAGGAGCGGGAACACAAAACTTAGAGACCTCAGCGCATATATTTTGACTTCAATGTTATAATAAAACTTAAAAAATAAAAAAGATAACACAAGAAAGATATTCAATATAATCTAGTTCGATTAGGCGGCTAGCTAAACTATTCAGGAGTGCGTAAGTTCAATTCTCTGTGGATGAAACACCAAAATGAAAAAAAAAATTTTTTCTAATAGCGGTCGCCACTCGGCAGGCAATGACAAACTTCCGAGTGTATTTTCTGCCATGAAAAAGTTTCTCATAAAAACCCATCTGCCGTTCGCAGGCGGCTTAAAACTGTAGGTCCCTCCATTTGTGGAACAACATAAAGACGCACACCACAAATAGCGAGAGAAGCCAAACACACAAAAAGTGTGTACGCGGCAGTTATATAATATATAATTATTATATATAAAATATGTATATAAATAGCCAAAGTAAATAGATAACAATTTTTAAACATCGAAATTGCAATTGAAAAAATCAGTTGGTCTTTTGGCTCTTCTTTCTAAATATTTCTGTTGTAATTTATTATTTTACAAGCTGTAGAGAAAAACCTTTCAGATAGAATTGAAGGTTAATCTTTTTTCCCAAATTCATATGTATGATATTCAGCTTATTCAACCATTAGCTTAAAAAGTAGTGCATTTTTTAGTAATAATAATAATAACAATGCTAGCTATCATATATTATAACTATTTATTATACAATAAATAGTATAAAAAATCACTCATTCGTAAAACCATTCATTAATGAAAAATTAGTGATGAGTGAAAAAAAAATTAAAAAATTTTGAAATGAATGATTTCCTGAAAACTATCGAATGAATGAAAATTGCTGAATTACATATCGAATTATTTGAAATTTTTTATTCGATGGCTCCCATCACTAGTGATAGGTGAAATGAAGAACGTGAATTTTAAAATGGATTCAAGTAGCATTAAAAACATGAAACATTAGTACAAGCTTGCAAGAAGGCCAAGAGGGGTTCCAAGTTCCTAGAATCATTAAATGACGAGATTTTTTTTGAATTCGTAGAAATTTTACAGCAGTATTTATAAATTTTGTTTTTTTAACGAAAATTTGACCAGTTAGTTTTCTTTATGAAATATTATTTGTCCGAAATAAATATAACGCGCGAACTACGAGCGATAGGGAAATATTAAACACCTTAAATCACTTAGCAATCAAAGCAAAAGTGCAGTAGGTGATCGCTGAGCCAATTGTAATGCTCGAACTGTGCTAATTTCATAAAATTCTTTACTCAAGTAAGAAAATATGATCTGTGGTGATAAATCGTAATTCTGAATCCTTATACCCGTCATAAGCTGTAAAAATTATTTATATTTTTTTCATAGCAATATAATGAAAATGGCGGCAGCCAGTTGTCTCCGAGAAAACCTTTTTTGAATCGCGTGGACGGACCAACTGCAGCTGCAATTTTAAATGTGCAGTGATTTCGATTATATTTATGCGAAGAGTCTTCATAGAAGTAGGATTTATTGATATGTACACGAAACACTTTTTTTATATAGTCTTTTTTACACGATTTTCAAATAACACGTTTCATCAATGCATTTGTTTCCATGGCAAATTTGGTGCACGAATTTAAAAAAAAAAATTTAATTTTACTCTAAGAACATAAAACAAATTTCCCTAAATATTGCCTTATGATACTAACATACATACAATTCTTGAAATTATGCAATAAGTACATTTTGAAACTAACCAAGTTCGGCTGGGTCAACATTTTTTTAATAATGATGCTGACATAGAGCGGGCATTAGAATTTTAACGCAACCCTAGGTATTGTATAGAATTGCTAAAAAACTAGAGAAACCAAAAAGATTGTTGCTAATAAAAGACTTTGGAGCAACGAAAAAACAGATACCTTGTAAAAAAAACAGCAGATACCTTTAATAATGAACGAAACCCCTCATTTGATTCGAACCAGACCGGTCCATCTGTCTCATATTTGACACATTATCTGACCTATGTATCTATTGATGTTATCATTTTTAGTCCAGCACATTTTCAATCAAGTAGCGCTGAATAGTTGAGGAATGGACTTCTATTCCTAATTTCAGTTTAAACTTTTATATGTTGCACATATTGTTAGAAAATTTTATTACAAAAAAAAAAAAAAACTATATAACACCTATACTGAAAAATTATCCATTCATAATTCCGTGCACAATGTAAATGTGATCGGTCAAGAATTGTTCGAGTTATGAATATAGTCGACTAGAAAAATGTTATTTCTATAAACACGCGGCTGCTTTAAAATTCCAAATAACAGTATTTGGATGTAGTGAAAATAGCCATATCCTAATACATGTATGCCAAATTTAAGGTATTGGGGGCTTTTAAGCAAAAATATGCTTTTTTGAACATTCTCTATTGGTACTTGATTTCTGTTCTTTATAAATTCAGCTAATTTATCAAGATCATTGAAATGATTTGCGCAAACTTTAACGCTTTTCCAACCCAGGTACAATTCCAAGATATAGTGTTTTCCTTTTTCCCATACAAATGTCATCTCATTATATATATGTAAGTATGTATGTCGACATTATGAAAATATTAATAGGAGGCGTATCCTATAAATGTTGTGAGAATAGAAGAAGAAAAATTAAACGCTTGTACTAATTATATGTTTATATACATACATATGTACATATCCATTGATATACTTATACATATCTTATGTCAGTGTATGTGTATCTGGTTATACACGCGGTATTACGCAAGCATCACTCATTACAACACTTCAAATCAAGTATCCGCATTTAATATTTAACTCAAACACATGTGCAGCTAATCAAAAGTTTACGCGCATCAAATAATCATAGCATAGCAAGAGAAAACAAACAACAAGACAATAAGCAAAAACAACAAACAATGTCATAAGTGGTTAAGTAATAAATAATACAAACTGTAGTAGTAGAACAACAAAAATTACAACGTGCGAACAACCCCTGATAAACATATGCAGTTAGGTAACACCCCCCGAAAAAAAAATAAAGCAATAGGCAGCTGCTACTTTACATGCTAGTAGGAAATAATGTATGCCCACTTATTTATAATGTACATTCCACACATTAAAACAAAGATACACGTAAAAGTAACTATTTATGTATACGTGAGTGGTAGGAGCACTCCACAAAAATGAGGGTTGAATAAAACGACGTTTGTCGTTTTACACACTTTTGTCTACACACATACATACATATATGTATAGGTATGAACAACAATTTGTTCAAAGCCTGCTCTCTATCCTAGTAGTAGAACGCTTGATGCGCATGTATATACACACTCGTATGCATGCACGCACATCCATATAAGTGTACAACCATTTGCTTGCGCGTCAACGTACTTTCTCAACCACATTTAAGCTCATTACGCTAAACCACCACATTATTAAGTGCGTCTCACATAACTTTCCTCCCACCATACTGCCGCCTCAATCAACTCCCTCATTGTTGTACCCAAAATACAGCCACTCTTTAAGTTTCTTCATTCACCGCTTACCTTCCTTTCACTCACTCACTCTATCATTCAAGTGCCAACAATTATGGGTGCTTATGAATTTATTTTATGGCACCATAGGGAATTCTCATTTTGGTTGGCTCATCCTTATCGTGTCCCCAACTCTCCCAAATTGGCGTTCGACCACAAAAAGCTTTGCGCAATGTATCTCAGTTTGGTTGAATTAGTGTTTGCCAGTAGTTAATTGTTTTTGCCTTGTGATTTTTTGGTCGTTTGAAAATTTTAGTGGGACTAATGCTTTGAAGTGTACGAAGATATGTATTTATGTGCATACAAATGCATACATACGTTGATATACATATAAGCACATATTTACATACCCAGTCATAAGTCGAACGTTAACAAAACTAGGTTAAGACTAGTTCTTTTTAGTACCCTACTAACCAGTGTGCAAACGCTTAATAAATATACAAAAATTTTATATTTAAATTGAGATGGCACGAGTACCTTCGCTCTAATTAGTTTTGAACTGGTTGCTAGCAACTTCTAAGAATTATACAATATCTTATTTTAATAAATGGTTATGCTTCCGGTGCAGGAACTGTGCCTTAGTTACATTATAGTACATAGTATGGCAAATATCAAAGACATTTAAAGCGAGTCTGAAGGCTCGTTAGGGGTTAGAGGCGTAAGATTAGGACACAAATTTCTTAGGTTGTAATGCTTCTTCCATTTTCATGCTATCCAATATATCATATGCTCATTTGCATCATGCCTTCTTAGTTTAATTAAATCGAATCTTAAGTAATGTCTGCGGCGTGTTCCCTTTTTATGCATGCTGTCCAGTAATTTCGGGTTTTTTGCTGGATGTCTTTAAAATAAGGCACTTTCGTAAAAACAGGGACGTAACATTGTACATAGCTGATATTTATTTATTCATTTAGTCTATAAACTAAGATATCTTTACAGAATAATACAAATGCGTGAGAATAAATTATAGTGACTATAAAGTCAAATCGTAAGTACTTAATATTGATTAAAATAACTCCAAATGATATGTTTCAAATCTGCAAAGCTTTCTGAATTATTAAATGGTTCGCTCTGGGAGTGGTTCTTTTATAATATAATTGTGCACCATTGATTCTTTTCATTTTCCTTCAAATCGATCTTTTCTTTCTGATCTAGCATCTCTAAGTTGCCATCTCTGGCATCTCTCTCTGGGGTGCACACCAGTTTTTCACCAGTTTGAGGAGTATTGTAGAACTATTGTTTATTTGAAACTTTTCTAGTTTTTACTGCATGGTTGGTTTAAGGAATACTAATGTGTGGCAAGTATTTCGAATTTCGAGCACAGCATATTTATTTCTTTAATTTTTATCTTTTTTGCATACTTTTGCTACACCACAAGGGTATTTGCTCAATTTTGCTATGTAGTGTAATGTGTTGACTGGTATGTTAAGAATGTGTTATGATTTATAGCTGCAGTCAAATTGTTTGATAGTATACATATAAATATAAATAAGTTTTTGGTATTTTTTATAATTACGGGCAAAAATTTCTTGCACGACATAAGTAGATTTAAAATTAATGTCGAGATTTGCGGTCTTTGCAACATATTTGTTGTAATTAGAATTTTTATGGTACTTGCAATTTTTAAAATAATTTTTATTGTGAAAAAAAGTATTCGAAGGTTTACTGAAACAAGAGATCAATTTTTGGTAATTTTATTTTTTTTCCAAGGTACTTTGGAACCATTTTTTATCGTTTGTAGATTATTAAAGCTAATGACATTATAATAACTTATATAACTTTTAAAAAATAACACATTGTAATTTACTGAAATAAATATATAAATGAATAAGGATATATAATAGAAAAGTGTTTTAAAATAAAATTAAAAAATGAAACCTCCAAAAATATTAAAAAAAAAGTTCGAAAGCAGCCTCTATAATATAATAAAAAATTCTAATTGCCTTGCAAGTTCTAGTTAAAACAAACTGGTACCAAAAAAAAAAAAAAAAATATTAGTAGACCCTTGAAACTACTTTTAGACCTGCATATGCCGTGAGAAGAACTTGTTGCGCTATCGAAAACTTTTATTTTATACAAATCGCTCCGGCTTAGTAGTTATACATTTTAATAAATATGCATGTAATGAATGGAGATATATACAGACATTTTGTATAATATTTTATTTGGAGATGTTGCAATTTGGTATATTTAAAACACTTTACTGCGTCATACTGCTGCCGAGTATTGTTCTTCTTTAATATTTCAAAGGTCTGTAATCGTAAAATAATAACTAAATATTAAAAAAAAATATATTTAATTGAAAAATAAGAAATACTGATTATAGCAATGTTCGTGCGATGCTGCTTTTGGCCGAAATTGAGCAGTTTTGGTACGAATTTTGGGGCGACCCGTCTCATGCCCAAATCATTGAAAAAATCGAATGGCACGAGCCAATCGATATTTCTGAGTCCTCAGCAACGTCTCTAACGGTGATTCGACGGTTGACCAATACCGTTTTCTTCACTTCATCAATTTTTTCGTCTGTTGTCTAAGTGCTCGGGCGTCCGGCACGCTTTTCGTCGTCCACATCTTCTTGTCCTTCTGATAACGATAAACGTTGCTTTGGTCCAAAGTAGCTTCTCCATATGACACAGTCAACATTCGGAATGCATCCGCGCACTTAATTTCGTTTTTCACACAAAATTTGATATAGGTTCTTTGATCCATCTTTTTGAATAGCTAAAAATCGAAGACGTGCCGAAACACGTGCAAGCAAAGCAGCTGTCAACAATTAACCGAACATTCAAAATGGCCGAACTCGTCGACATGAGTGAGAGACATGAGTACCAACATACCGCCACAAAAAAATCGAAATTCGAATATATGTAGCCTGCGAAAATTCAAAATTCGCGTTACTTTTTGAACACACCTCGTACATATATCGATAGCAGCGTTGGTAATATTGTGTAGGATATTGATCCTGAGCTCCTTTAACATTGTTGAGCTGTTGGCATGAACCAACGGACTTGACTCTATGTGTGACACCGATTCAAACTATGAATCAAATATTTCTTACACAAGGTGGCGCAAAATGGATCAACCAATTTTGTTTTTTATTAACTTTAAAATAAATAAAAAAATTAAAAATGTTTTGAGTGATCTTTATTTTGACCTTCATGCGCTCGATTGCTTGTTTGTTTGTATACTGCAGCTGTCTACTTCACAAGTGTCAAATATGATTGACGTACGATGCCATTTGTAAAAATGAAAAATTTTCCGATAGGGTGATTAATTTAGCGCCACCTTGTATGTACTTACATATATATGCCCTGACCCTGTTACAACATTTGAAAGAGATACAATTTAATTTTTTTACTAGTATTATCATTTAGAAAGGGTTTGAAATCGAAACCCTATATTAAAAATGAATGAGCGGCAGTACAAGTAAAAAAAGCTAAATTTTTTTTGTCATTCTTTTTTTTTCCTATTACTCCTCTCGGGAGCATAGGGCCTCGACAGGACTCAGTCTAGCTTTGGTTTCGTTAATCTATTTTGATTTCTGACAGGGCAGGTGGTTAGCCTGCCGCTGCCAGTCCTTAGTAGTTGGTATGCCTACCTATTGTTGCTTAGGAACAACGACTTCTTACTGCTTTGAGCGCCATCTGTGTGTCACATTTTTCTGACAGAAGGATCACACAGATGGTTGAGGACTTCGCTAAATTTGGTGTGTCTGCGCTATTATCGCGATTGCCCGCTTCCTCTTGCTGGCGCCACTGATACACTGTTTAACTGTGTGCTTTTTTTCTTTTGTTTTTGCTTGTTTTAGCAGCCACAATGCAAATAATGCACTAACAATTGTACGGGCTCGGAATTTCTTCACTATGATACAAATATACGTAAGCCTTGAATAACATTTTTAAATTGCGAGATCATAATAAAAAACTGTTATGTTCATATTGAAAAAGCAGTTACTAATATGAGGCGTCTATTTATAATAAATCTTACAATTAATAAATTTAAATGCCAGAGAATTTGAAAAATCTTGCACATCTTTTGGCTTATAGCAAACAAATTTTCGTTTCTCCGAAAATTACATTTTTAAGGCAAACATCTATTTATTTTAAAACTGCATTGCAAACTTTTGTGCCGCTGTTTGTTCGTTTTGAAGAAATGCATCAATGAACTTTTTTCTTTTAATTTCTATTTCTTTGCGGTTCTAAAGAGAATTGCTCTTGCGGAGTAGTTTTGGTTACATTTCTCTCTTTTTGAATTTGTCAATGTGGTTTGTTTTCGTGTTTTTTTCTCGCAATTAATCGCAATCAAAAATGCAAAATTTGACACACCGAAAAAATGCAGATGTGCGGCATAAAATGCGCCAACTGCCAATTAAAATGGCAATAAAGTAAAATGACAGTCGTCAAATTTTTTATGCTTTCATTGGCTAAATATCTGCATACGAGTACATACATACATATGTAGGATGACAAGTCTGGCTGCTGCACATCGACTGCTGATGTCAGCAAAGTAAATTATTGGAAAATGACTGTGAGTTCAAATCGAGTTAATTAAATTAGCGTAAATATTTTTTTTAACAGAAAATAATTTATTCACGATTCAAATATTTTTTTAACAAAAAATAATTTATTCACGATTCAAAGAGTTGTGTTAACATATTTCTTAAGGGGTTACGCCACTCTAGCTACTGTAAAAAAGCAGTTTTTTAAGGTTTTTTTTTACATTGAAAGAAAGGTGCCAGGAAAAAACTTTTTAAGTATATTATTAAGCATGTATTTAAGTGTAATTACAAATATTTTTATTGAAAAATATTACAAAATGGCGCCTTTGGAGTGAATCTCTGAACGCGCCCTGCGAAAAAGGCACTTCACGGCAAGTAGTACAACTGACGTAAATGTCCACCTAAACCAAATTAAAAACATTCTTCTCAATCGACGTGAGTATAGCTGTAGAAATACGTACGGGATTTTAGAAATATTGAAATTTGTGTATTTTGCAGATGTTTGAAGTCAAAAGTAGAATTTTTCGTCTAAAATGGAACCGTTAATTGTTTATAAAAATTTTTCTAATTAATTAATAAAAAAATCCGTACGTATTTCAGTGCGGAATAATGTTCTAAAGATCCTTGTACAATTACAAGTGAAAATATTAAAAATTGTTTGTGTTATGCTGCTTGCCGTTTTGAAAAATCACGTTTTGAGATAAACACGGTTTAAATTTGAATAGTCGGTTCAGAGACGTCAGAGGCGCTCGCGCAAAAGTGCGAAATATTAGAGATAAACATTTTTTTCACGCATAGGACTTTTTGTTTTATATTCTAAAGAGTTTAAAGCATCTTTTAAGCAAAAAAAAAAAATTTCGATATTTTGAAAATCCTAGAGTGGCTTAAACTAAGATTCATAAATTTCTGAATATTTTTCTTCTATATTGACATTACAAGAATGATATGTATTCGTAAATTAGTGGCAACAGTATTGCCTAATGACACACACATCCTTTTATGAGACTCATTACTATGTTCATATACTCAATTCACTTATCGACTTTGGTGTTCACAAACACGCGCAATTAACGTAACTCAATTAGCATATGAGCTAAAACATGTTTTGATTTTGTTTGTGAATTGTTGAGTATCAGCAAAAAAAAAAAAAAAACACAGTGCGTGTAGCGTAGTACACATAACAGAAGTGAAACTTTCAAGGCAGACAAAGAAAGAGGGAGAGACCCGAGAGAGAATGAGAGAGAGAGAGAGAGAGAGAGAGAGAAGGAATATATATCTAAATAAATTCACAACATTTGCAGAGAATACAAATAGACAAAATTTACAAAAAACGGAGAAGGGTCGACCGGTATAGGTAAACGCCGGACACAAACCGTGGCAAAAACGCGCACTACTCCGAGCGTTTATCACCCGCACAAACGGAGCGATTCTTGGACCGCAGCAACGGCACAAATTACCGCAAGGCAATACCAATAAATCCTACGCCGGTATGGACAGCACTTTATAGTACGCACCAGCACTAGCGAGGAAACGGAAATAAGCTCCAAAAAGTAAGCACAAAAAAAAAATGCCAAAAAAACGCCAAAAAAATTGGGACCAAAAAACGCCCCAAACAGTAGGCACCAAGCAAATCTAGCGCCAAAAAGTAGGCACCAAAAATATATTTCCTACAAGTTTGCACCAACCAACCAAACAAGCGCCAAAAAGTAGGCAGTGTTTTTTCTCACCAGAAATTAGCAACCAAAAGGAAAAATAGCCTAAAGTGTATCTAAGATATATATAAGGTATAGCTCTCTCTCTCCTTTTCCTCTACGTTATATCTTTTTTCTCTCTCGCGGAACGAAAATGCCCAAAACGTTGCATGGCCTTGAAATTTTACTCTCCATTCTCGCTCGTTCATCGACGCCTAAGAAGTTTCACTTCAAAAATTCGCGGTTTTGTTCTAAGTTGAAAATTGGAATAGAAAGATTTCTGGCGAAGGACACTTAACATTTAATGCCTTTCTAAAATTAATTTAGAAAAATATTTAGTTGATTTAACGATTTTTGCGATTTCCAAATACATATTTAATTTTCATATTTTTATTTTGTCTTTGCAAAAATCTGAAAATTTTCGATTTATATTGTAAGAAATATAAATATATTGTAAAAAACGACAATTTGCAATATCTGCTTTCTTATGCATTTCTTAAATCCAACATATCCCAAAAAAGCTTAAGATATAAAAAGATTTTCGAACTAACCGATCGATTTTACATTGGAATTGTATGATCTGTCCCTTGGTTAAAAAAATTATACATTTTTTTAAACCTGTATTATTAGTATGGAGTCATTATTCGCTAAGACTAAGTACATTATGTATATATATTTATAATTGGCGCGTACACTCTTTTTAGGTGTTTGGCCGAGCTCCTCCACCTATTTGTGGTGTGCGTCTTGATGTTGTTCCACAAATGGGGGGATCTACAGTTTCAAGTCGACTCCGAACGGCAGATGAAATTTTTTGAGGAGCTTTTTCATAGCAGAAATACACTCGGAGGTTTGCTATTGCCTGCCGAAGGGCGACCGCTATTAGAAAAATGTGTTTCGAACCTACGTTCACTCTGTGAATTCCGAATGGTAGTCACGCACCAATCCATTGAGCTGCGGCAGCCGCCATATACTTGGCGTTTTTAATTCCCTAAATACTTCTACATATTTGGTTGAGTCTAGTACTTTGTATTATTAGCAAAAAAAAAAAAAAAAAGAAAGAAAAGAAAAAAGAGAAAAGAAAACGGGACTCTTAAGAATTTCTTATTCGATTTAATTTTTGATAAGCTAAATTTACGGCCTACACCAACTATTTTGCTTCTCATAGAAACTTCAGTATTCACAATTGAAGTCCTACCTAGTATTTTGACTTACTTTCTTTCAACAATCTCATGTTTTTAATGCGGCTCACCACCTAATCGACTTAATAGGCATTTCAACACATTTTGGCAACCAGCGCTAAAGGACAAATAACAAAAAGTCAAGTTCAAATTTCCACACTTATTGACCACTTTTCCATTGCAGCAGCAGCAGCCTCGAGTAACAGCGGCATAACTTCGAAAAAGACCGACAATAAATTAAAGCAATTGTTGCACTTGTTGTTGCTACAGTTAAAGTAGTTATTTTTGCTTTTATTGTTGTTAACATTTTTCTACACCTTTTGTGTGTAGACGGCCGCGAAAATGATGCAGCAATTACTTTTTTTCTAAAATATGTGGAAAACTAGGAAATCGTTGTGGCGGCCATGGCAAAGCGGCATTTCATTGCAAGACAGAGCAGACGGAGGTGCCTTAAGGTTGAAGAAGTACACATGTATGCATGTATAGTGTGTGTTCATGTTACAGGTACATACATACAAATGTATGCGAGTCTGTTTGTAGAAGAGCTTAACGGAAGTTGGAAATTGCGCAATTGGGAAAATTGAAAATCGTTTGTTTACTTTTGGTGGTTAGTGTTGCAGTTGAGGGAAATTGCTTAATGACCAACACTTTGAAATTTGAAAAAAAAAACACACAAAAAAAAAAACAATTACATTGCAAAGTGCTGAGAAGCGTTGCGAAAAGGCAAACTAGCATACAGTTCAAGCTGCCCTTGCTAGAGGACGAAGTATTTAAATTGTTTTGGAGTAGCAATTTTGTTTAAGTTGCAGCAGCAATTTTAAAGTAGCAGCACATTTGCACGGTTTGTTTACACAGCCAAGTGTGGCAGTGACAGCTGGAAAACATTTAAGTCGACGAGAATTGGAGTAGATGGTTTTGGTGGAACAGATGAAAAAATATAGGGTAATGAGAGTAGAAAAGTATCAGGAAAGTGCATATATGAAAGTATTTAGGTCTAAAAACTAAAACATAAAGCAAATGCCTTTGAAAAATTACTCTTTTCATATTTATGAAGATTTTTGTATTTCTTTTAGAAAAAAAAATGTTTTTTTGTGACTAAAAATGTGTGCTTCCGTTATAACATCAACATTTTGAGCATAAGTGCATAAATTTATGGAAATCCATATAAGACTGAAAACTCTTGGTCAAATTTCATAGCAAATTTAGGCACTTCATTCTCATGCCAGTGTTATGTAAAAAATCTATACTGAACAGTATACTTGCGAACCACTTTAAACCCGATTACCTTGTGATCGCTGAATATTACGTGCCACCAAGTGCTACTCTGGACTTTTGACGATGTTGACAAACATAAAAAGGCCAGGAAGCTAGCATGCGAGAGAACTCTTTTAACGAAGACGTGTGTCCTGAATAGACGATGACTTTACAGTGAAATATTCCTTCCATTCAGACCTCGAACGAAAGCAAGGCTGGTTGAGGTCGAGGTCTGAGTTCAGAGTATTAAAATATCAACAAATAAGTTTAAAAGGGCATATGTGAAACTTATGTGTATGAAAAGGTTTGAGGAGTCTGCCAAAATTAATCATTAGTATCAAAACAATCATTCTATCTAAAGATTATAGTTTTTGCTAATGGCGTCGAACGTCAGTGCCAAATTTGACACTTGCGAATTAGGCAGCTGCTGCATACAAACAGCCAAGCAATGGAGCGCGCAATGGTCAAAATAAAGATTTCCACCACTCAAAACCAGTTTTTTATTTAGCAAAAAAGTTATTCAAAAACAAAAATGGATGATTAATTTTGCGCCACCTTATAGAAGACATAAAGAGAAATCCCATAGCTCTTATTTTTAACTTCTTGGGAAATGTGGACGTGCAACACAGAAATAACATAAGGAAAGGGTAGTGACATTAACCTAAGAAAATAATTCTAAAATTAGGGAATAGATTTTATGCCACTCAAATGTGCACCATGGCACCGATCGGCCATTAATAATTTTATGTTCAGGTGTTGTTTTTCGGGAAAAAATTTGTCAATTATTAAATGCAGAAAATAATTAGGAAAAATAAATATGACGGTTGCTATTCATATTTCTGGCCTAATAAGGGAAAAATGCATATTCGTGGTTGAGAACGGTTTTCTAATTTTCCAAAATATTTTTCCTGATACACTTTTGTACTCGTTTGAACCAACTTTCGAAGCGCTTTATCCAGTCGTGCATTCAGGGGGATTTTTAAATTGTGTGGAATCCAACGTCAACACACCATTTTTATGACGGTCCTATACTGGCGATTTTGTTAAATCATTTCGTGCACACCATCGATATTTTTTGGCAAAACAATTAATTTTGTACGACCTTCCCGGAACTCGTTAGTGAGCGAACAGCGACCACGAGAAGGTTCGTTGAACCAGTTTTTGTGCCACATAACGATTTTAGTTAAGCGATGAATTCTTGTCTTATTAATTCACATCGAAAATTGTGGAAAATAATCCCACGAAAATATTCGCGGTTTAATTCTATTTTTTTGTTGAGATGAATTTTTAAACTCGCCGTAAACAACACGAACATGGCTCACACAGTTGGTGAAATATGCTAAACTTTTCAATGGATGTGTCAGTTGGCGTCTGACAACACTAGTATTACCCAAGGCCTGATTCATAAATAGCACCTTTCGTAACTCGCTCATTTGATAAGACTTTCTTTTAAATGCGACGAGAAGTTTGTAGAATTTTTGGTATATATATTGTTTTTATGGTAATTTTATAAATATTGGATATGGGAATAAGTTTCCGCCCTCGTAAAAGAGGTGTCGCTGCTGATGCTATTTTTGTGTTCCCTCTAGTAATACCACTGGTGTTTTGAAGCTGTATATGTGAGGTCTCGATCGCAGTAGTTGATATTCGTTTGAAGCGTAAAGATCTTTTTTATCTGACGTCAGAAATGTCTACGTTCGTCCCGAAAAAAACAGCGGGAAGTCATGCTTCATTATTACCTTTTAAGAAAAGTGCAGCTGAAACGCGTCATACATTGATCAATACTTACGGTAATCACCATCCATCAAATACAACTTTGAAAGAGTGCTTTCGACGCTTCTAAAGAGGCAACTTCGACATGAGGGATAAAGATCGCGAAGGGGCACTGAAAAATTTCGAAGATACTCAACCACAACAATTATTGGATGAATAATAATCAACGCATGTCGAATCCTTGAAAGAGTTGGATGTTAACAGACCAACCGTCAGTAAACGTTTGCACACTATGGGAATGATCCAGAAAGCAGGTAACTGGGTGCCACATCAATTGAAATAGAGGGATATCGAGAGACGTTTGGTGACGTGTGAGATGCTTCCTGAACGGCAGAAAAGAAAAGGTTTTCTGCACCGCATCGTCACTGGCGATGAAAAATGGATCTATTATGATAACTGTAAATGTCGAAAAAGTTGAAGCCTACCAGGTGAACCAGGTCCATCGACAGCAAAAAAAAAAAAAATATTCATGCTACAAATGTTATGTTGTGCGTCTGGTCAGAAGAGTGTCATCTATTATGAACTCCTGACTGCACCTAATGCGTTTAAATAGAGAGCTCTTAAAGAAAAGCAGCCGGAATGGGACGGTGGACATGACAAACTGGCTTTGCTGCATGACAACGCAAGGCCACACGTTGCTAAATCGGTCCAGAAATATTTAGAGGGACTGAATTGGGAAATCTTTCTCCTCACACCGTATTCCCCTGATATTGCACCTTCGGATTACCATCTGTTCCGATCAATGCAGTCAGCCCTTATTGGAGAGCTGTTCACTTCTTACGAGAGCATCGCAAACTGGCTCAATGAATGGATCAAGTCAAAAGAATCGAAGTTTTTGTCAGAGAAATCCGAGTTGCCGAGCCTCCGGGTTGGAATTTTTATCGAGCCTGCTGCTGACATCTTGAGGTCACGATGTAAATTAGAATTCCTCACATACTATGATGCCTTGACTGCGCTTTTTATGAATTTGTTTTGAAATCGTTGATTTTTTCAGGATGAGTTTGTTTGGCACAGCCCCACAACTGTATACCATGAGTCCACACAGGTTCAAACACTTGGTTATAAATTAAAAGTTTGTTTTGTATGGAAAGAGGCGAACCTCTTCCAGTAAGCCAGTTTAATTTTTGCATTTTGAGGTTTAATTCTGAATGTTTTATTTTAACGTGTTCTTTCGAACAGAGTTTGGCATCAGAAATGACGCTTCCTAAGTGCTTTGCAATACTGGAGTATGGAATTTGCATGCCTTTCTATACACATGAACGATATTGAATTTTTTTATTCGTAAAATCTACATGAAGTGGTTATGCGTCGTTAAGTTTAACACGCCAGTTTGTAGTCCATTCGGTGATTTTGTTAACATCTTCCTGGAGTTTACGAGCGGACTGTGTCTCATAGTTTCCGATTGCTAAGAAGCACTTATCGTCAGCAAAGGTTTTGCTAGCTTAGAAACCGGTAGGTGAAACGAGGTTTGGTATGTATACATATGTAGATACATATATTGCGACATAGGACTATGATAAAATTGTTAGATACAGTAGGAATTTATAATTCTCTTAATAATTTTTCCTTCTCCATTTATCTATAAAAAATGGAAAAATATCGACTACAATCGTAGACTTCCACTTCCCATAATTACAACTCTCTAAGGACATATTATTTATTTTTTTCTCTACTCAAAAACTAAAATAAAATAAAATAATGAAAACATCTCTTTCTTCAATTGAAAAAATAAAAATGTCACTCCGCTAGCCAATTATAGCGTTTCACCTTGCAACACATTGGACTGCAACAAAAACGACTGCATACGAGTATGCAATTATAAATTCAGGTATTTAATTTTCATTTAACCGACAAATATGGCGTACAAAACAAAAACACAACCAAACACAAAAACAATAAAAACATCTGCAACTAAACTTTGAACATTTCATTAAAATGTCATTTTCAGCGACAGCAGCGACCAGATAATTTAACCGCAATACGCAGTTGCAAACGTCAACTCTAATAACGACAACAACAACAATAACAGAAAATGATAAAAATAATAATGTTGGCAAAATAGGACTATACAATACATATAAGCGTGTGTGACTAACATGTGTTGCAGTCGCATGTGTGGATGTATGCGCATTGGGAAGGTAACTGTACCAGAACAAAGCTCCATTATTTAAGTATTGCCCAAACAAGAAGCAGAAAAACTGACCTAAACTAAATGTCAACGAGAAACAGTCAGGATTCAGGTATATATACATACATATATGTTCTTCTTCTTCTTAATTGGCGCTATAACTGCTTACGCGATTTTGGCCGAGTTTAACAAAGCGCGCCAGTCGTTTCTTTCTGGTGCTAACCGCCGCTAGTTGGACAAACCAAGTGAATCTAAGTCTTTCTCCACCTGATCTTTCCAACGCAGAAGATGTCTTCAGGCAGCGTAGCCGCTGGATCTTTATTCGCTGCGCTATGCCTATGTCGTCATAAAGCTCATACAGCTCATCGCTTAATCGCCTGCGATATTCGCCTTTGCCAACGTGCAAAGATCCAAAAATCTTACGCAGAATCTTTCTCTCAAACACTCCAAGCGTCGCTTCATCGGATGTTGTCATCGTCCATGCTTCTACGCCATAAGTTAAGACGGGCATGATGAGAGCCATGCAGAGTGTTATTTTTGTTCGTCGAGAGAGGACTCAACTACTCAGTTGCCTTCTTAGTTCAAAGTAGCACTTGTTGGCAAGCGAGATTCTACGTTGGATTTCAAGGGTGACATTGTTATAGGTGTTAATACTGCTTCCTAAATAAACGAAGTCTTTTACAACCTCGAAACTATAACTGTCAACAGTAACGTGGGTGCCGAAACGCGAGCGCCGACTGTTTGTTTGAAGACAGGAGGTACTTCGTTTTGTCCTCTTTCACCATCCGTCCCATTTGCTTTGCCTCTTTACGCAGTTTGGAGAAGGCAGAAATAATGGCGCGGTTGTTAAATGTCAATGTTGTTGAAGTCAATATCATCGGCATATGCCAACAATCGTACGCTCTTATAAAATATTGTGCCTGAGCGATTAAGTTCTACGGCTCGTACGATCCTCTTCAACACCAGGTTAAAGAAGTCACACCACAGCGAGTCACCCTGTCTGAAACCTCGTTTGGTATCAAACGGCTCGGAGTGATTCTTCCCAACTATGGCGGTGCTGCTAGCGTTGAGCAACGTCATCTTGCAAAGCCGTATTAGTTTTGTGGGGATACCAAATTCAGACATCGCGGCATACAAGTAACTCCTTTTCGTACTGTCGAATGCAGCTTTGAAATCGACGAAAAGATGGTGTGTGTTGATTGTCCTTTTATGGGTCTTTTCCAAGATTTGGTGTATTGTGAATATTTGGTCGATGGTAGACTTTCAGGTCTAAAGCCACACTGATAAAGTCCAATCAGTTGGTTGACGGTGGGCTTCAGCCTTTCACACAATACGCTCGCTAGAACCTTATAGGCGATATTTGGAAGACTAGTCCCGCGGTAATTGGCACAGATTGCAGGATCACCCTTCTTATGGATTGGGCAGAGCACAGTTAAATTAGAATCGGCAGGCATGCTTTCATCCGACCATATTTTGCATAGAAGCTGATGCATGCACCTTACCAGCTCCTCGCCGCCATGTTTGTATAGCTCAGCCGGCAGTCCGTCGGCGCCCGCGGCTTTGTTCTTCTTTAGACGCGTTATCGCTATTCTCACCTCGTCATGGTCGAGTAACGGAACGACCATTTCGTCATCAACGATTGTGGTATCGGGATCTTCACATTTCCTGTGACATGCCCAGCTATCACTATTTAACAGCTTCGAGAAGTGTTCGCTCCATAATTGAAGTATGCTCTGGATGTCTTTGTTCTTACAGGAAAACGCCCCCGTCTTGAAACCTTCTGTAAGCCGCCAGGTAGAATTTCGGGAGTTGTTCCTATTGGCGAACATCTCAAGCTCCTCGCACTCACGTATTTCGACCTCTCATTTCTTCTGTCGGATAATACGTCTCTCTTCCTTTCTTAGCTCCCGGTAGCGATCCTACATGGCTCGCGTTGCGCCCGATAGCAGCGTAGCTCTATAAGCAGCATCTTTTCTTTGACATTCCTCGTCGTACCAACTGTTTTTTCGGGCTCGCCGGAATCCGATTTCTTCTTCGGCGGCGGTATATAGGGAACGAAAAATGTTGCTCCATTGCTCGTGCATGCCGGTTTGTTGGGCAGTTCTCTCTGAGAGTAGGAGTGAGAGTCGAGTGGCGAATCTCCTGGCTGTCTGTTGTGATTGCAGCTTTGCGATGTTGAACATTATTTGTGTAGGTAGATGTACGGTACGTTTTTTGCTGCACAGAGGCGTTGTCGATGTCGGGCCCTCGGATCGTACGTACATCTAATACACGAGAAGCGTGTCTTCCATTTATCACAACATGATCGATCTGGTTTCGCGTTTTTCGATCAGGAGACAGCGAGGTAGCTTGGTGGATTTTTTTATGCTGGAATCTGCTGTTGCAGACTACCATGTTTCGGATAGATATATATTAGTTTGGGGAAAAAAGGAAATCCATTTTTTTTTGGTTATTATTTTTGGGCAAATGGTTTAAAATTATTTTATGCTCGAATCAACTTTGATTATTTCTGTGATTTTATCGACATTTCCGACATTTGCCTTAACATCAAAAATGTCTGAACGGAATCGACGAAACAAAACTGCTGAATGGACAAATAAAAAACAGCAAAAGAATATTTTTAGTGTGATATGTAACCTTGACAACGAACATACACTTTAAATTGTTTGATCGATACTTTACGAGATATCAATCACTACAACCAATTACCGAGAAAATAATGGATTCCTTTATCCCCAAACTAATATATTCCTATGGTTTCTAGGTGGAGCATGGGGCCGCAAACGGAATACTAGACTGTATTCTCTTTAGCAAATGCAAACTTTCGGGATTCGTTTACTTATGGCTCTTCTACAAGGTGGCACAAAATTAACCATCCAAGTTGGTTTTTGGATGACGTTTTTAATAAATAAATAAAAAGTTATTTTGAGTGTTGGAAACCTTTATTTTGAACTTGACCTAGTTCATAAGTGTCAAATATGATTGACGTACGACGCTATTTGCAAAAGTTATAAGTTTTCCGACAGGGTGATAAATTTTGTGCCACCTTTTATCCTCGCTGTATCCCCACGCCACCTTTTATATGCTGTATTTATCTAACAAACCCAGCTTCCATTCCTTCCCCCGCCTATCACTATCAGTAGAGGGAAAATATATCATTTCTCTTTAGTAAGTCCTCCTCCCACTCTTTCCTCATGGGAAATTGTTCAGGAATCTTTAAGCCCCAGACTATTATGTACCGTTATGACATCTATGCTAGGTCTACCTGTAAGCATGATAGTCCTTTCAACAGAAAACAGAACAAATATTCCTTTAAATATGGTAATACCTCAGTACTCACTTGGAATAATAAATTCTATGAATAGAATTTTAGTCAAAAGGTGAAAGAAATTATAATTTATGCTCCTTTTCTTTATATCTGTTACTTGTCCTCTTTCCTATTCTCGCTTTTATTCCCATTCCCAGTGCCTTCCACTGCAATTCATTGTCATCCCTTTTCGCATTTGTTCATCATTTAAGTATTTTGACACTTGCGCACAGCAGCCCCCACAATCACTTGAAAATGTTCATGGGCAATTTACCGAGCAATAATGCAACAACAATAAATGATTTTGTGCAATACAAAACAATAATAACAGCAGCAATTGATTGCAGTTGGAAGGAGGAAGAAAGGCAAAGAAGAATCGCCCAAGATACGAAGAATGTGAGTTCACAGAGGAAAAAGGAGAGAAAGAGGGAAAGTGGACGGTAAAATGACGCCAGAAATGCAGGCGAGTTTGCCAAGTAGGCAGCAGCGACAACACAGTGGAGTCAAAAGCGAAGCGAAAGGGGAGAATTGGTTTTCACGAAGAGTTGAATAATTAGGGGAAGACCCGGAAAGGGGATTGTTAGACGTATTAAACTTGCGAAAATCAAAAAGTTGTTAGGCAAATATTTTGAGCCATTAGCTGCCGCCTGACAAACGACTACCGACAGTCATCAGCGGCAGCGGCACCCAAACAAATGGGAAAGCTGGCTGCGGTAGCGGCGATGGCAACGTACAGCCGACGTCAATCGGCGCATAATCAAAACAAGCAAATGTTAGGCAACAAAAAGAATGGAATAAAAATAACAACAACAAAAATGCAGTTCAAACACCAACAACCGGGGGAGATAACAACAATAAATATGCGTAGCTGAAAATTGCCTTCTGTCAATTGCTCATTGCTGCCTTACCATGACGCACTGCCTATTGTTGTTGTGCTTGTTGGTACCGTTATGAGTGTAAGCGCTTACTAGAAAATAACAATCAATTGCCAAGGAGTATAATCGCTTTGTGGCGGCGCGCAAAGTGTTGTGGTTGTAGCAAATTAGCGAACGCCAAGAAGTGGTGGCGGCGGCGACAGCGGCAGCTATTCCATTCGACTCCACACATCTTGGCCATGTTCCGACACTTTAGCCGCCAACAACGGCCAACAATGCGACGGCGGATGGGCGGCATCAACATTGCCAGGAACAGCTACAGCAGTCAAGACGGCCACGACGGCCGCGGCTCCATTAAATCATAATTAAAAAGTCGCACGCCGGCGTGAACGTATCATTTTCCAATTTATTATTCAAAGATTTCCACTTTTCGCATTTGAAATTCTGTTGAACCTACATCGACCAACTAAACAACAAGCTAAGCGCCAGCAACGCCTCCTTCTTCAGCTCTCTGCCTCTCCACCTCACTCCATTTCTCCCTGGGCCACCTGCTACACCAGCGACGTCATCATCACCATCGATTGTTTGCGGAGTGGAAAATATTTAATAGCGTTCAATTGGTGCTGCTCCACTGATGAACTGGTACTGAACTGGTTGTTTTGTATTGTTGTATTATTGTTTTTATAACAAATTTTAATGTACTCTTGGCGACTGTTGCTTAAAAGACTTGCTGTTGGGCTGGCTGTTATTGTTGTTGTCGCCAAGCCGTCCAATTTTCACATCGTTCTGAATGCGTAAATATTTCCGCCAAGTTATCGGTCGAGTTGCGCACATTGCTCACTGATTGTTGCATGCAACAATACGTATGTGGCGCGAGTTGCATTGCAAAATATGTATGTATGTCTGCATACATGTTAGGCATACATAGAAGGTATGGAGAGCAAAAATATCGGATTAGCTATAAATCATTTTGAAATTGTGTTTCTGTTGTTTTGTCTTGTTGCTTGGATTAATTGTTGCAAATTGCGGTTGACTTCAATAAAAAATTTATAATTTCATTTAAATCGGGTTAATTGCATAGACTTTCCGGATGGGCAATAAAATAGATAATTTTTTATCGGTTCGTCTAATAATTGAATTTTATTGTTTGTGGGAAAATTTTTATTAAAAAGAATGTCTTCTTTGGACTTGCGGATTCAATATCGTATATGCGGTAAGAAAATCATGTTTTCAGACGATGTGCATTTGAAGTTGGCATTTATGTTTAGGATCGATTGATTGACGCAACTGATAATCCATACGTTTGATTTGATATGCCAGAATGAAGGTTTGATGAGGATTTTGGAGGAAAGTGCTGCTGGAAGTGCCAGAAAGCTCAACGTTGAACGCTACAGAGCCAAAAATACAGTCCTTTCTCGAACTGAAATAATATAAATGGTTTTGGATGACCTCTAATTTTAGCTGGTTGGCGCACGACGCTACACATCTCAACAAACAAGCGATGTTTTGCTCGCTAGGCTCGGTTCTGTTGCTATTAGAAAAATATAGCGCTTTTATGTTTTTCATATTTCATGTCTGTCGATAGTAGAGGCGAATTCATGATTTTCGGATTACTAGCCGATTTGCCACACGATATAAATTAACATTGCTTCTATTTTTCGTTCAGTGATGACCCTAATAGACTCCATATCTAAGCCAATACATGGTTTTGGATAAAACGGAAAACTGGTAACAACTAATGTTTTCTAAGACCCAATAGTCCTTAAAATCATGAACCTGTTACCATCCGCTTATTTTGCAGTTAATTCAACGATCAACCAAAGTGAGTCAAAGTGATGTATTGTTGTCCTTAGCGAGCAATCTGAAATTATCTAAGGAAAGGGATCATTGGATTATTCATAAGAGGGTCTTTTCAAGTTGGAGCAAAGTGTGTATTCTCTCAAACTTGGACTTTCGTCTCCAGATAACATTTCCTTGTCACAAGTGCAAGAAATCGTTAGGATTAGCAAACTACTATGAAGAAAAATTGAGGCGATGTATCAAGTAATTATATTATCAAATCATCGGCGACTCCTTTGTAGATACTTAGTATTCCCGATGATAAGTTCTAATTTAGTCAGTAGTTGTCTATTTTTGGTAAGGCTGACGTTCCAGAGCTTCGAAATATCATGCAACTGGTGTCCTCGCGCGGGGGAGAATTATTGCTAACAATAGGACTCACGAACTGGCTCAAGAAGCAGGATCTCCTGGCACATTTACTGTAAAAAACATGGACTTCCAAGCAATGCTAAAAGAGAATGCTTGCAAATTGTATGACTATAAGCCAATAGAGATGATGATGAGAAATTTGTTTGTTTCGCCGAATGCAGAGGTCGTCTTTTTACATTTTCAGCATATCTGCGGCATTTACAGTCGGATCTGAAAGTATGATGTATCCATGTTTTTGTCTCAAAGAGATAATCTTCTTTGTTTGCTTACCCTTCATATCGCAGTTTAGTGCTAGAGAATTTAAGATCATTTTTAAAAACTTTGTTGATCTGTATGTCCATGTGTTGCTTGCGTTGAAACATTTCTAATAACTAATATCGTCTGTGGTCAACAGTTCGACCAATAACAATTTTCACTATAAGTAGTATTTCATTAAATTAAATTGAACTAAACATTGAGATAAAATATGTTGTTTTTTTTTCAAACCGTGCTAGCGATTAATTATATTTTTTTTAAGATTTTGAAATTTTGGTTGACTGATTTATTTCGTATACACAATAAGAGATTTAAGTTTTTTATGGAAGGTGTCACGCCTCCTTTTCCAATACCTAATGCTTTTCACCTTAAGTTCGCATTCGTATTTTATGAAACTGTAGGCAATTTCAGTATCTTAGCTTTTGTGGTTCCGGAGAAAAGAGATTTGAAAATTTAAGTTTACAGGGAGGAGCCACGCCCACCTCTCCCATACCTACCACTTTGCCCCATAAACAGGTATTGGCAATTTGTGCAATTGTATAAAATTTCATTACCTTCACTTTTGGTTCCGAAGAAAAGAGATTTGAAAAATTCGTTTTATATGGGAGGTGCCATGCCTCTTTTTACAATACCCACCACTTTTCACCATAAGCAGGTATTGACAATTTGTGTAATTATATCAAATTTCATTATCTAAATTTTTATAGTTTATAAGAAAAGCAATTCGGAAATTCCAGCAGCAAGCATCCTTTTCTATTGCCTACCATTTTTTGCGATTTCGAGAAATTGTATTTATAGTTCGCTTTTGAAAACATTGAGAATGTAAATATATGGCCGGACCAGTTATATCTATATATGATCTATATGAGTATATGAAGGGCAATGTCGGAAAATATGAAGTTTAGATATTTTACGATATTTATTCCATCTGTTCACAAGAATAGCTTTTTTTAGAATCAGTCCAAACTTCAAATGTAAAAAGCAATTTCGAGCTTTTCAAAATCAAAAAAAAAAAAATATATATATGAATCGTAGCACGCAGCAGGATATGGCTAATATACTAAATATCGAAAATATGGTAATGTAAGAAAAATTATAATAAAAAATATTTTGTTTTGTGTTTATTTAGAGTTAAGATTTTGCGCATCACTTTTACGAAGACCTTGACAAAGTGTGGTCGGAAGGCTTGCCTGGACTTTGGCAAAGGTCGATTTATATTACAGATCACGGCTGACTACTGCTCCAAAGATTAGCGCTTCTAATTCTATCTTTAAGCAAACTCTTTAAACTTTAAATTTGTCCTTTTAAACTCCAATGCTATTAGAAATTGAGCAGACCAGGACATAAGGCACAAAATTGCATTGTCTCAAAGAGGTTGATGAGTAAGAATTTACCTTCTAAATTTCGCGATAGCAAATACTAGTACGAGTATATATGCACATATCTCTGTATATGAACACTGATTCTTGTTGTCTACATACTTTTACTTACATACATATATGTATATATATATATATACCGCCGCGAAGCGCCTCTATAGCCGTTCGTTTATTATAAAATGTTGTTTGGTTTTTTTTTTTCAATAACTCGATTATACCATCAGAAGCAGTGATTATTGCTGGCAGTCGTCCGAAACAATTTCGCATGTCAAAAATCACTAAGCACAGGTGTAGAGAGTAAACGCCAAAGGGACTAACAATCAAAACGGCTTATTTACTATGGGGCGAAGTGGAAAGGAGCCGTCAGTGAAATTTTGAAAAATTCTAAGCGCCAACAGCATAAAGAATGGGTAAAATCTGACCAACCTGTCATAGCCGGCATAACTGCTGTGCAAAATGTAAATTGGGGAAAAATCAGAAATCAAGCCACAAGCAGAGCATGTGAAGAAGAAGGAAATGCACGAAAATATTATAAAAAAATTATACTAAACACCAGCTCCAGTATTCCTTACATGTTTCATTTGCTACTGTTGCACTCGGCGACTGCCAGGAACTTGGAAACACCTCACATGGCGAATAACACAAAATCAACGCGAACTACATAAAGTAGGAAAAGAAGCAGGCAATTCAACAACAATAGGGAATGTAGGAAAGAAAAGCAATAACAAAATAACATATTTATGACCCAAATGCATCATGAATATTTGAAGCTGTCACGTCATATGATAATCACTTTGACCGCACGTCAAACAATCGTTGCTGTGATGGCTGCCTGAGCGCTTTTTTGCTGGCAAAGGCGTGAGGATAAGTGAGTTAGAATTCGCCTTTCTAGTTGTACGTACACATGTACATATATGCATATTTGCGGAGAAATTCTCCTGAATGGGGAGTTTGCCTGTGCCTTGCAGGCCTTTGTGCATGTGAATGTGTGGGTGTGTGTTTTTGTTCGCTTCACGGAAATTGTTAGCGCGCAGTAAATTGAGCCATTGAATTGAAAAAGTATGCGCCTGGTCATAGAGTTGTTGCTGTTTCACTCCCCTTTCACTCTCTCCGTCCATTCACATACTTAGCATGTTGCTATTTGTGGTGTTGCGGCAATTTTGATTGCTATTTATAATATTTCGTTTTTTTTTGTTTTGTATTAAAACATTTTTACCCGCTCACACTCTACGAGTTATTATTATGTTGAAAGTAGAAGTTTATTAATGATATGCACTCAATTAGATTTATATGTAGATAATTTTACTATAGCTCAATATTTGCATAGTGTAATGCTGCAGCAACCCAACATGGTGTGTGAGCAACATAAACTGTACTTTTGTAGGGAATGCAACTTTTTAAAGTTATATTGCGGTGCTGCATATTTTATGCCATTGTGTAATTGAAGAAGATATTATAGGTTTCATAAAAAATTATTATCTGCCATATCTTAATTCAGAGGGGCTGTTATGCTTGTAAAACATATCACACTGATTGGAGCGAGGAACAGTTTCCGTAACCGATAACACAGGTCTACAAAATTTACTCCGTTTATTTTGATATGAAATTTTTGAGATATGCATATATTTTTTTGCATTGAATACGATTCTGGTGCCCAAAATGATTATCACGTCATAGTTAAGGAAAAGTGGTGGGCGTAAAAACTCACAAAATATAACAAAAAAAATGCAAACCAGTGAAAATAATAGAGGTGTGCTGTACTCTTCTTGAACTCTCTGTTACGCGAAAATATCTTTAGAAACTGGAATATTGAAAAAAAAACGGTTTTTCTTCTAAAGGGATGCTGTTCAGGGGAATGGTGGTCTAGAGGCGAAAGTTTTTTTTATTTGAATGATCTCATTTTTACGTTGAAAATTAATGAAAAAATATTGGATTGAAAGTTCATGAATGCGCTAGTTTGTCAACATATACCTGCTTTTTGTTTTTGAGAATTGTCACTAATTTCTCTAAGCTGTGCATTAAGACATTTGGCAAAGTAAGCTTAAAAAATATCACATAGTAAGGATATTTTTAATCTTTCTGGATCGGGTAGGAAAGGGTTGGTCAAAGGTAGTCCGAGTGTATTTCTACCATGAAAACGCTCCTTTTATGCTTCGGAGGCAGTATAAAACTGTATGCGCTTCCATTTGTGGAAAACTTCAACACACACACCACAACTAAAAGGAGAAGCTTGGCCAAATAGCCTATACAATTTTTACCCTAAAAAACAAGTTTTTAGTGTTTTTAAATAGACCTGAACAAAAACTTTAAAAATTTTGTAAGTTTATATTTAATACAGGGTGCGCCATGTTGTTGTTGTAGCAGCATAAACATACCCCATACTTACATACGGGGAATGCTGCTAGAGTGACATTCCTCGGCCGGATATAAATACCGGTCGTTTCGATAACGTAGAACCGACTGTCGTGGAAACCATGCGCCATCTTTTATGTCGGTATTTGAATAACTTTGAAAAAATCAACTGATTTGGATAAGTGCGGTATTTATATTTGGTTTGGTTATTTACAATTTATTAAAACTATGTTTTTGAATACCATATCAATCAAGTGGCCACCTTTACCAGCAATCACAAACTGCGATCTTTTTTCTGCGTTTTTCATCGCCTTGTCAAACATTTCGGGTTTTATAGCGTCGATTTCGGTTGTTTCGGTGTAAAGCGATCCATGGTTGAAATTGTACTGAATCGACGTATCGAAATAATGTATGTTGAAGTCGATCAGTAGGTAAATGACAAAGTTATTCAGCGTTTACATACCGAAATAAAAGATGGCGCACCCTGTATAAAAGAAAAATAGTTTAGTAGAAAATTATGACCTGCGAAGTATTTTGCAAATCAGTGTGCACAGTGTGCTTCAACCAAATTTTGATTTGGCTTAAATGATGACGAAAGCGAAAAACACCGGTTGTAAATTGTATATATGTATAATATGATTGGCCCGTACACCCTTTTTGTGTTTTTGGTCGAGCTCCTTCTCCTATTTGTGACGCGCGTCTTGATGTTGTTCCACGAATGGAGGGACCTACAGTTGCAAGCCGATTCCGAAAGGCAGATATTTTTTATGAGGAGCTTTTTCATGGCAGATATACACTTGGAGGTTTGCCATTGTCTGCCGAGAAGCGACCGCTATTAGAAAAATGTTTTTCTTAATTTTGGTGTTTCACCGAGATTCGAACCTACGTTCTCTCTCTGAATTCCGAATGGTAGTCACGCACCAACCCATTCGGCTAGGGCGGTCGCCCCAATTCTACTGAAGGTAAACACAATTTTTTCATTTCGAATTGCATTATTATTATTATGAGGGGATTTAGCACTGCGACCTGAAAGATCTTTTGTGCCACATTGAAATCGTAGCTATTGCAAAAGTTGTATTTTTCTATTACTTGTTGTTTCATGCCCACAGCGCGTTACGAACCCGAGCCCTACCGAATGGTGGTCACGCACAAACACATTCGGCTATGGCGGCTTATGACCACGCATTTGTGCAACCAACGCTTTTTTCCTTTGCCCGCAAATTTATCGAGTGCCAAAAGTCAACTCGGTAGTTAGTTGTATATTTTTGTTGTTTAGCAATGTTTTGCTATTTGTTGAAAAAAGTAAATAGTTACTGTGTCTACCGTTTTGTGCCTTAAACGGTTTTATGACCGCCGATAGCCACACTTGTGGCACTTGTCGCCGTAGTTCCACTCACTTGCCGTACAGTAGTCCACGAGCGTGTGGCAGCAATTGTCTGTCGCCTTATCTTTCTGTGTGTTTGCCCGTCCGTCTGCTCATTGCCGTTGCAGCCAAATTAGCCAAATGAACTGGAAAACCAGCCAGCCATTCAACAACTGACATATTTGTTGCACCTCATTGCCTCACAAGCACACCGGCCGTTCATCGTCCGTCCGTCCGTCGCGTAGTTTATCTTCGTCGCCATTATCAGACACAGCGTCATCACTAATAACTATTATCGCTACAGCGCCAGCCTCATCATCACCATCATCTGCTATTGCAAATCTATACATGTGAGTGTGTATTTACATACATATGCACGCACGAGTATGGTTGTTTGTGCGCCTACATGGCCAGCAATAAAACTGTCATGCTTGAACAACCAAAATGAGACAAGATCAGCAATGCGGCGTTGCAGCGCCTGAACGAGCACAAGCACGAGCACAAGCCAAGCAGTAAACGCTTGTTGCAAGCAAGTGAAATGTCGCTAACTGTCTGCAGACAATTGCTGCTTGAGTGCTTCTTTTTGCTGCGCAGCATATTGTCCACAAATGGCTGTAGGCCGCTGTGCGCGCCCCATTAGAAGCGGCCATAAGTTGCTTCAATTGCCGTTTGGCGTACATTTCTAGCGCTTTGCAGATGTCCAGTGATGTAGTACGGCAATGCGAGGTATTGCAAGTAATGACAATGTTGGAAGTGTATGCATTTTGTTGTTTGATTTTTATTATAGTTATTTTCTATATTTCGTTTTGTCATCTGCATCGCATGTGTGCGCGTCGGCAATGGTACCCTGAGGAGTTGCCAACCACTGCTATAAAACGTTTGTGGTTTTTAAGGGAAATTTCTAGTTTTTCTGCAACTAATTTGCTATTTGTTAGTTGCAACTATACAATCATTTTGCGGTTCCCTGCATAGTTCGTAATCATTTTATGTTTTTTTCTTGTGTTGGTTCGTTTGCTGCTTTAGTTCCCATTTTGAATAAGTTAATATGTTTATAATGACAATCAAAATTATTGGGGAGGGCCGAAAATGCGGAAATTCAAAGAGTTGGACATTTTATTATTAAAATATAACAATGGTACAATATTGTTGAGGCTAACATTTTCCAAGTCAATAATCAATTTTGATGATACAAAACTCTTTCATCGAAATCCTGTATTGTAAAATGCTCCTTGATACAATTCTTTATTGCGAAATGATGTAAATTGAAATTCTGTATCGTCAAAATTTTGTTGAAAATATTTGTTAAGGCAATATTTCTAAATAACTGGTGCTCACTTCAAAAATGGTTCAAATCGCAGAAATTCAATTGTATATCAATTTCTCTTATATCTTATATTCTATTGTCAGAGATATGTACACTTGTGCTCACATAATTTAATCACTGTTTAATCCCACATTTTTTTAGGGTAATTCTTTTTAAAAATATAGTTCATTATAAAGGGTGGTTAGGTTTCAAGAGCCGGTGTTGATTTTGAATAAAATACAATTTTTTTAGGAAATTATTGTCATTTCTCTTTATTATGATAATATTGGTATGGCTCAATTACGTATGGAACAAAATATTGGCCAAATGGCCGCCGCCATTCAATGGTCCAAATTTTCGATGACACTGAGGCATAATTGAGGTTCTATGCCGTTAATGTGCCGAATTATCTCATCCTTTAGCTCTTGAATTGTTTCTGGCTTATCGACGCACACCTTTTCTTTCAAATAACCCCAAAGAAAGAACTCCAACGGTGTCAAATCACATGATCTTGGCAGCCAATTGACATCGCCGCGACATGAGATTTTTCGGCCATCCAATTTTTCGCGCAAAAGAGCCATTGTTTCGTTAGCTGTGTGACCAGCGGCACCGTCCTGTTGGAAACACATCTATATCTTCCAATTTGGGCCATACAAAGTTCGTTATCATCTCACGATAGCGAACACTGTCCACAGTAATTGCCTGACCGGCCTCATTTTGGAAAAAATACGGCCCATTGATGCCGCCGGCCCATAAACAGCACCAAACAGTCACTCTTTGTGGGTGCATTGGTTTTTCGGCAATCACTCTTGGATTATCATTCGCCCAAATGCGGCAATTCTGCTTATTGACGAATCCACTGAGGTGAAAATGTGCCTCATCACTGAAGATGAAGAGCGCGATATGCATTTTGATTTGAACGCCCGTTTTCATAATAAGCCTGAATAACTTTAACGCGTTGCTCGATTATGTGCCCTTCCGTTGTTCAAATTGAGTTAGTCTGAAATTGAAAAATATCAAATGAAATGCAGAAAAAAATTTGACGTTTAGGTGTGGTTCACATTCAACATTGGCCCTTGAAATTTAACCACCCTTTATTTATTTATTTATGTGATTAATAATCTAAAAATGCAGTATTTCTCCCAGACTATGAAAAACAGATTAATACTAAACAATTCAATCAAAAATAAGTTGAACTTATAATTTACTTATTTGATTTTAATGAATAAATTGCATCACTCCTTATAGTTTAAAGAGAGTTAGGAGCTAGTTTAAATCGAGTTGAACTATTTATTAAAAATAAAGTCCAATATGATTTGAATGCATATTAAATTTCCTCAAGGTTGTGAAAATCCAAGCATTGGAAGCATAATTAGTTCTAACCATCCCTAACCAGAAAATATCATGATTTCGTAAGCTTCGCTGAGGAATATTGAAGTTAATTTTTATAAATAGTGTTGGGGACTTAATCCCACCACTTATAAAAAAAAAACGAAAGTGAGGGAGAGAATATTCCTTATAATATATAATGTTTTTATATTCAAGATCAAAATTAACAACACATTTTCGAGAGGAGAAATAGGATTTAATATACTTTAAAAGAGTGGAGGAAAATCCTATGGACCTCAATGTGGAATTTAAAACCGTGTGATTAACCTTATCAAATGCTTTTGAAAATTCTGGGTACATAGTGCCAACTTGAACTTTATTTTGAAACGCTGATATACAATATTCAGAAAAACTGCAAGATTTGTAACAGTTGATTTACCTTTAATGAGTTCATGTTGGTCTACAGAAATTAAACGATTAACTGCAAAATAAATTTAATCTTTCAATAAGTTCAAATAAATTTGAAGCAGTAATAAATTGGTATATAATTGACAATATTTTTCTTATTGCCAGTTGTGATTACTGAATATAACAAAAAGCTTATAAATAAGTTTGTGTGAGTTTGCGTGAGTCTAGAACTTTTTAATGAGAATTTTTAGAAAATTTTTGGTTATGCAGTTTTGTAGCCCAATCAATTTTGATATGATAAAGTAGTTGCTCAAAGGTTGCGTTGAATTTTGAACTTTGTTTTTGCAAACGATGTTGAGTGTTTTCTTCCAAAGACATTTTGATGACAAGTTTTGAAATTATTGGGTTGTGCGGAAAGAAATTGCCGATTTTTTAAAAGAAAGTAAATATATTTTTATTAGAACTTAGAATGAACTTAAATCAATTATATATTTTCCATTTTGTTCGATAACCTTTTGCCATCTTTCCGGTAAATTCATTATTCCGCGCTCTAGAACTTCTGGCCTTTATTTGCAAAAAACTGAACCAAGTGCGATTTTATAGCCTCGTCATTGCCGAAAGTTTTACCATTTATGGAGTGCTGCAAAGGTCAGGGCTATATGGTGGATGCATCAAAAGTTCCCAGCCAAGCTCTCCCAGTTTTTGGCGAGTGAGTAAAGATGCATGAGGTCTAGCGTTGTCCTGATGAGATATAACACCTTTACCATTCACCATTGATCAATTCTGGTCGCTTCTCGTTGATGGCTGTATTCAATTTGTCCAATTGTTGGCAGCAGACATCCGAATTAATCGTTTGGTTTCCCTGAAACTGCTCAAAATATACCACACCCTTCCAGTCGCACCAAATTGATAGCATACTCTTTTTTTGGTGAATATCAGCCTTTGAAGTTGTTTGTGGCGCTTCATCATACTTGGACCCTAATCGTTTTCGATTGACGTTATTGTAAACAACCCATTTTACATCACCAGTGATAATCCGCTTCAAAAACGGATCGACTACATTGCGTTTAAGATGCATATGACAAGCCTTGATTCGGTTTGTTAAATGACTTTATTTCAATTCATGAATTTCTTTTCTTCAAATCATGGCACTCAAATATGAAGCCTTTTTACAAGTCCAAGACTCTTTATATGCTCATGAAAGGTTGATTTTGGTATATTTAACTTCTCTCCGCAAATTTACATGACGATCCAATTCGATTAAAGCCTTGATAACGTCTTCACCGACATCACTTGGCCGACCTGAACGTGGCTCATCTTTGAGTGAAAAATCTCCAAAACGGAATTTGATAGACCAATTTCGACACTGTCTTTCTTTTAAGGCTTTATCACCATACAAATCACACAACTTTTTAGCACCTTTGGGCTTTTTCCTTTATGAAAATAATAAAGTAAAATATGACGAAAACGCTCTTTTGTGGGCTCCATATTAAAATTGACGCCAAACAAACAAAAATAAACGAAATTGCGCGCACTTTTTTCCTAAAGCAAGCTAAAAGTGACAGCTAATAACTGTCAAAAGAAAAAATTAAAATAAATAGTTATAAGCTGTTGAAAACAATTATCAACGTCGTCTATATGTAAAATCGGCGATTACTTTCCGGACAGCCCAATAGTTAAATTTTTGTGAATTTTGTACAATGTTTGGACGTTTGATTTGGAACGGTTTTGTTATAACTACAATGAACTATATTTTTATAAAAAATAAAAAAGGAATACAAAACGTTAGAGTGTTTTGACTTATAGCAATGAAGGATGTTACAGGCAAATGTTTTAACGTCGATTTAGTATTTTTGATTTGCGAAATGTTTCTACTCCGTTTCCAGTTAAAAAAAAATAATTTTTCAATTGTAAACCCAACATATAAAGTTTTCTTTCTTCTTGGCTCAAAATAAATTTACATACAGAATTTTAATAGTCAGAATATCAATTTCACAATAATTGGTTTTTGCACAATTGTGACTCGTTAGAGTTTGTTTCACATTTATTCTCGAAATTTTACCCAAAAAAATATTGTAATGCAGAATTTAGGATCACGCCCTAATGAAGGAATGGTTGTACAATAAGGAGAGTGAACCTGGTTTGTTCGAAGGAAATCCATAATACGCTCAGATGCATTTATTATTTTATTCTAAAATGCAGTTCCAACTCATTACCATGGGGAATCGAGGAAGCTCTAGCACTGTGTTCTCGGCGATCTAATTTAGTTTAAGTCGGCGAACTCTATCACACATATGGGGCATTAAACCTTTTTTGTGCCAGTTATAAAGGGTTTTCCAATAACAGGAGTTATTTTGAATAGCCCACTTTTTCGGTAGATGTCACTTTTGAAGCTGCCATTTTTTGATATTTGACAAGTAGAAACTACGCCATTAATTAAAATGGAACGATAATTAAAATGGAACGCTTAAACAACGCACTGAAATCATTAAAATTCACTATAAAAATGGTGAACATTTGGGAGACACGGTTCTTAAAACTCGAGCACTTTTGGGTCATCGTGAAGCACCAAATTCGAGCTGTTGAGACAAGTTAGTTATGTGAAGAACAAAACGCGTGCACGTCGCTCAAGAACTGCCTAAGATATTGCTGTTGTAGCCGAAAGTGTTGAAGAAAACCCAGGTTTGTCCGTTCCTCGTCGTTCTTTGGAATTGGACATTCCACAAACGTCATTACATCGTATTTTGCATAAAGATTTAGGTCTTAAGGCATATAAAGTCCAGTTAACACAAGAACTCAAGCCGGTCGATCATCAACAACGTCGTGTCTTTGCTGATTGGGTCGTTGAAATGCATGAAAATGACCCGGAATTCTATCGAAAAATCATCTTGAGTGATGAGGCCCATTTCCACCTCGGTGGCTTCATCAACAAGCAAATCTGTCGGATGTGGGGCTCAGAAAATCCAAGAGTTATTGTTGAAAAGCCTCTCTATCCTCAACGTGTGACTGTTTGGTGCGGTTTATGGTTCGGCGGAGTCACTGGATCTTACTTTTTTGAAAATGAAGCTGGAGGAATAGTTACGGTGAATGGATTGCGCTATTGAGAGATGATTAACGATTTTTTATAGCCGGAATTGGATGGTATTGATCTGGACAAAGTTTATTTTCAACAAGACGGTGCTACGTGCCACACAAGCAACGAAACCATTGATCTTTTACGGTTGTTTTGGCTTGATAATTGATCTCACTTAATTGAAACCTTCTAATTCAATGGAGCCTTCGTTTTGTTTGCTTGAATAGTTTTCGAGATAACGGTCTTTCAAAATAAGTCATGGGCCACTGTAAACTCATTTAGAAGCAACAATTTATGGTATGCATTTATTTGTTGTTGTACAAATGGAGGGTAATACAGATTTATGCCGTCCCCAAACGGAAGATGGTTTTTTATCAGGAACTGTTTTCATATCAGAAATGCATAGATTTGCATAAGGTTATGAAAAAAGTTGAAGTTAGATTACAAAAGACCTCTTCCTGTCGACAGGCGTTAGCACGCAGCGAATAGATGAAGCAACTGGTATAAATGGCAGTGCTGTAATATAGTTAATAATATATAGGAAATAGTGAGTTATACCAGTTTGACGAGGTATAACTCTACTCGCTAGCTGCGAATCTTGCTCGATAACTTAGTTGTTGCTTTCACATGCAACTTTTTCGTCAAGTGAGCAGAGCAGAGAGATAGCGAGCAGAGAAGGGGCGAACCGAAGACGTCTAAAACCGTAATCACGTGGAGTTAATGAACGTGGAGTTTTTTGAAATCTGCATTCTTATGGTCTATGAAATAGGGGACCAGTTACTTTTCACAAACAGTCTCCAGAACCAGGCTCATAGAAATTCTTCCATAAATGCGCTGTCCCAAAAATGAGCAAACAACGTTTGATTATATAAAAAGATAAAATTGCTATAATTTCAGTAATTAGAAATAGATTTATCCGAAATAGTTCTGCATTACCTAAGCGCCTTTCAAATAAATACCTCAAACGATTTAACTTCGAAATTATTTCCCGTAACTGTTTTGCTGTATCGGTGCTTGCCAGATTTGTCGCTCTAATTTCTATTAATTAAACAATAAATTAAATTCAACTCACCTTTCAGTCGCCTCAAAAAGTTACGGAAATATATTACATGTCAAGGTGTGTAAATCAACCGTTAGTGTAGAGATTTTCTGCACTCAAAACGAGCCAAAGCAAAAGCAAAAGTCAATGAGCACATAAAAATCGTTAACCCTAATAAAGCCATTAAGGCGGCACAGAGACAGCTGGATAGTCAACGGTACAAATGTGCATATGTGTGTGTATGGATGCATGCATGTACGTTAATGTATTGATGTTTGTCGGTATGCAAACATGAGTATCGCATGTCAAATGTTTTGATTGCGCTTTTAGTATTTGTAATCAACACTTTAGGCGCGCGCACATACATACATACTCCTATATACAGATATACATATGCATGCATGTGTGTGTGTGGATGTAAAGCGTTTGGTGCCGACCGCTTTGGCTTGAATGTTGAGCGCTTACTTAGTCTTTGGACCACCCAAAAAGTGTTTTGAAGATTTCAAGCGAAAAACGATAAGGCTGCGAAGTCAAATGTTAAATAGCAATACAAGCAACAATAACAAATACAAAAACTAAGGCGGTTTAAAGTAAAGCTGCTGATCACGGCGAGCTTAGAAATAGAAAGAAACAAGTTTCCGCATTTTTTGTGCCACACTCACGCCGATATTGTGTCTCTCGAATTTTTGTATGTAAGTATGTAGGGTATATATGTATATGTAGCTTAATCCACGGACTGCTGCTGATTTTGGGCGATTTTTTATAACTTCATTTGCCTTTTGACAGATATATTTACAACTGTCAAAATATTAATTTGCTGTATTTTCACTCTTTGTTGCCGTTGTTGTTGCTGATTATTTCTGGAATAAGTACATATATGTATGCACATTAGGGCGACTACATTGTTTTTGTTTCAAATCATTCCTAGCAGATTCGGATGCTACATAAAAATATGAAACGAGTTCAACAGAGCGTTGCTCTAAGGTCAATTTCAAGTCGTCCTAAATTAAAAAAAAAAAAATGAATCTTGAATCAATACGACGCTAATTAGCGGTTAATATTTACTTAAGTACTATGCATTTTAGGAGAAGCAGTATGCAATATGGCAATATGAAGATTAGTATTGGCAAAAGTGTGATGAATGCCATTTTTTTAATACAAACTTGTACTTGGCGGATTTTTTTTAAAGAATAACAATTAAATTTTTGCAAGTTTTTGTTTGCTTTACATATATTGGGTATATATGGGAATAAGTCTCCGCCGTCATATAAGTGGTGATTTGAAGCTGTATCGATCGCAGTAGTTGACGTTCGTTTGAAGCGTAAAGATCATTTTTTATCTGGCCTCAAAAATGTCTACGTTCGTTCCGAAAAAACAGCATTTGCGGGAAGTCATGCTTCATTATTACCTTTTAAAAAAAGTGCAGCTGAAACGTGTCGTATATTGATCAATATTTACGTTAATCACGCTCCATCAAATACAACTTGTAAATAGTGGTTTCGACGCTTCCAAAGTGGCAATTTCGACGTGAGTGATAAAGATCGCCAAGGGGCACCGAGAAATTTCGAAGATACTCAACTACGACAAATATTAGATGAAGACGCATGACGAACCCTTGATGATATGTCTAAAGAGTTGGATGTTGACAGATTAACCGTCGGTAAATGGGAATGGCCTAAAAAGCAGGCGATGGGAATGATCAAGAAAGCAGGTAACTGGGTGCCACATCAATTGAAGGAGAGGGATATCGAGAGACGCTTGGTGACGTGTTAGATGCTTCTTAAACGGCAGAAAAGAAATGGTTTTCTGCAACGTATCGTCACTGGGGATGAAAAATGGGTCTATTATGATAACCCTAAGAGTCGAAAATGTTGAAGCCTACCAGGTGAACCAGGTCCATCGACAGCGAAAAAAAATATTCATGCTTCAAAGGTTATGTTGTGCATCTGGTGGGGTCAGAAGGGTGTCATTTATTATGAACTTTTTAAACCATCTGAAACAATCACTGACGATCGTGTCCGACTGCAGCTGATGCGTTTGAATCGAGCTTTCAAAGAAAAGCGGCCGGAATGGGACGGTAGACATGACAAACTGATTTTGCTGCATTAAGACGCCAGGCCAAACGTTGCTAAATCGGTCCAGAAATATTTAGAGGGACTGAATTGGGAAATCTTGCCCCACTCGCCATATTAATCAGACATTGCGCCTTCGGATCACTATCTGTTTCGATCAATGCAGCCAACCCTTACTGGAAAGCGGTTCACTTTTTACGAGAGCATCGCAAACTGGCTCAATGAATGGATCAAGTCAAAAGAACTCGAATTTTTTGTCAGAAGAGTCCGTAGGCTGCCTGAAAGATGGAGTAAAGAAGTAGCTTCCAATGGCACATAATTCACATAATATCATGTATTATTTAACTGTTTAAATAATTCGCAACTTTGGCTAAGAGAGAACTAAAACTTATTCCTATACCCAATACATAAATTTACATGCAGTTACTTTTCTTATTGCAGTATTAAAAAATACATATAATTTGCTTTGCTATCTTACGATTCTTTAAATAAAAAGTATATACCAAAAATAAACTTTGTGTACCAAAAAATCTTCCAAATTCCAAGTTTGTATTAAAAAAAAAAGTTGAATTGACTCACCCTAACGTGAGTACTAACTTATTTATACTCATTTATCCAAATGACTTCATTTATCATTCGGCTAGCGGTTGCGTAGCTGGCCCCGACTTTTGCGCCACCATCGAGGATGAGGGTAACCGGGGCTGGAGGCGGCTGAGAGGGGGTGAGTGATTCAAAAGCGCACTGATCAACACTGACTGATCGACACTGACGAACTGGCAAGCTGCTTGATTAAAGAGCGTACTGAACTAACGGTCAAAAGCTTTTCAAAGCATTCCGTTTGTTGTATAAAAAAAGCAAAACAAAAAAAAAACTTCAAGCGCTGTGTTAATGCCAAACTAACGGAGAAGTGGAGAATGGTGGTGTTGAAGAGATCATTTGAGGGTGAGAAACGATGGAAGTGAAAATGGCATTCACTTCAGTAAATAAATTATAATCCAGCTTAAAAAACAATAACCAATTAAAAGCAATGAAAACAACAAATATAAAATAAAAAAAAAAAAACACTAATAACATTAAAAGTGACTAAATGAGCGTATGAAATGAAATAATCAAATAAAATTTAGACTTAATTAAATTTGACAGGTTTTATTTTGCGAGTAAATCATTGTTTTTGCGAGTAGTGGCGCGAATTTTTTGCTTGTGTGCTTTTTTATTTTTTGAACGTAAGCAAATAAAAATAACAATTTTCATGTACAACAACAACGCATACACCTACATACATAAATACTTATTGCACCTTCATATAGGTGCAAATTTATTAAGTGTGCATATGATTGTATGTATGCATGTATGTAGGTATGTGTGTTTGCTAACGGCGGCAAAGAATTCAGTCACCACCCAGTCACAAAAATCACCAACCATTTGACAGACACAATCAGTCATGCAAACTGATGCCAGACAAGCAGATAGGCAGGCATACAAGCATGTAAATACAGATGTAGGTATGTACGTGTGTATGTTTGTAGGTAGATATGCAAGCTGAATGTGTGTGAAGTGGATATAAATGTGTATTTTTACCTTAAAAGTTCAAATATCAATTGAAATGTTAATTTTGAAATTGAAAACAAAAAACGCAAATTAAGGTAGGGATGTTGATGTGAGAAAGGTATGGAAAACAAAAATCAAACTGAGATAGCTATTTAAAAATATAAAGAGCATTCAGAGCAAGCTTAATGTTGTAGTAATTTGATATTTGGTGACTTCTTTCGCATATTTCCGCATTCCGTTATTCCAATTACTAAACTGAGCGAGCGTAGAAGCAGAATTCCTAAAGATCTCTCTCTTGCCCAGATTTAGGGAAAACTCACGTTGTGACCCAAACAAATCATTTGTACTAATCTTTAAAAATAAGTTCACTCACCTTAGGCTAACAGAGAAATAAGCATCATGGAGCATTTTTGGAGCATTACTCCGACTTGGTACCGTTTAGCGAGTTTGCCGCTTTGTAGGGTGTACATTTCACAATTTTGGAGGAGAAAATAGATCTACTTCAAACTATTGTATATGAGTTTATGACTTATAATACGCACGCAATCAGGTAAGAGACTTTTTGAAGTTTTCTCAGCCTAGTCACAAAACCTGTAGTCCACATTTTCCGTTGGTCCCATCTAAAAGTTTCTTAATGCACTGTGCCCGTTGAGATTGTCAACAAGAATTCTTAAACTACCCCGGTTCACGTTCTAGGAAACTTTCAAAGACACCACGACAAGGAATCATAAACTTTTTCGATTACTTTTTTCCTTTTGACCTACGACCGTTGGTAGAAAATTGAGATTGCTCCCAGCTTCTCAATAATTTTGCAGCTGTATCTTTTATATGCTCCATATGCAATTTCAGAATAATGCTGATCTCATTAGGTAAGTCATTTTGCGAGACTACCATCGGTTGGCTTGAAATTATGCATGCTCCAGAGCTCAACTCAATTTTCCTTGTTCAAATGGTTCAGCAGAGTTTTGTAGTTGTCCGCAAGAGATACCATAGATTCCTACCCCGAAGTGAAAGAAGGTGGCTGATTTGGTATCATCGCAGCTCTAATACGTCTGTGCAAAATGAACAATAACAGCAGTTCCGTCAGGATTGAGGAAGACTTCTCCGAACTGTTTCACGCCAAACGATTCTTCAAACAGGGTAACTTTCTGTCGCGGGTCTTCCTTAACCGAATGCTGAAAAAGATCGTGCAAGCCGCAGAGTTTAATCGCTCAGGCACAATTTTTTTATAATAGCTGGCGTAAGCCGATGATATTGACATTATCGACCTTAACAACCGCGCTGGTACTTCTGCCTTTTCTAAGCTGGAAAAGGAAACGAAGCAAATTGACCGGGTGGCGAAGGTGGAAAAGGCAAAGTACCTTCTGCCATCAAACTTGTACGATGACAGAGTCCGATGAGATGGCCCTTGGAGTGTTCCACATAAAGATTCTTTGGAAGATTTTTGAACCTTTGCGTTCTAGCGACGGCAAACATCGCAGTGGATGGAACGATGAGCTGTATGAACTTTGTGGCGACATAGACATAGAGTAGCGAATAAAGACTCAGTGGCTCCGTTGGCTGGGTCATGCCATCCGAATGGATGCAAACGCAACGGTCTGAAAGTATTCGATGCGGTAGCAGGTGGTGGGCTGCGTTGGAAAGATCAGGTGGAGGCGGATTTGGCTGCATTTTGGGTTATGAAACTGGCACCAGTTACCTACATATATATATATATATATGTAATTGGCATTTACACCCTTTTCTGGGTGTTCGGCCGAGCCCTTCTTCCTAATTGTGGTGTGCGTTTTGATGATTTCTACAAATGGACGGTCCTACTGTTTAATGCCGCCTTCGAATGGCAGATGGTTTTTATGAGGACCTTTTTATGACAGAAATACACTCGGAGGTTTTCCATTTTCTGCTGAGGAGTATTCGATTTAAAAAAAAACTTGCTATCAATTAGTATTTCCAATCTGTGCATTTCCGAATAGCAGTTTCGCACCAAAGCATTCTGCTACGCTGTTCGTTCAGGCGGCTGGCACCAGTTAGGACGGGAGAAGACGACTGGTGCGTTAACTCGGGCAGAATCACGCCAAGCAAGAAGAAGAAGAAGGAACAGAAGATATGGTGTGGCTTGAACTCTTAGCAGAAGGACTCTTATAGAATTATGAAAGCACAATGGTCTTAAATATTTGTCTATAGAGTCCTGTCTGCTGTGGTCGAAACTTTACGCCCTTTATCTTCGCCTGCCTGCTAACTTAACCTGACCTACAGAAATTAGTGTTCTATATGAAGGCTGCAATCTCTCGATACTGACTCACTCTTTAATAGACTTGCTGCCCATCTCATTTTGATTGACAATCCGTCAATTTATTGACATTCATCAATGGTAAAAACAATCCGGGCAGCAATCAAACAAAGTGATTTTAGAACTCCATGTGCCTGACACTTTACTGATTACCTTATTTGAGTTTTTTTTGTATTAACAGCCAACTTTGCCTTGTTCCCGCCTCGCCCACTCTATATGTCTCCAATCATCCAGCTCAACGCCACTTTGGTGTTGCAAGTAATGCCGATTATTCTTGACGCCAGCTTAGTGTTGTTATCGTCTACCAGGGCAGTGCGTTTCCGTCTTTACTCTACTTGTTTTAGTTTTTTTCTGTATTATTTTTATTATTGTTAATATTGTTTTTTAGTTTTGGGGTGCTCTTCCAAAAGATCAACTACTGACGTACGTTGCCACAAGAGCAGACCGATGATGCTGTCAAAATCGAATTGTTCAGATTTGCCTGCATTGTGTTGGCTGCTGTATTATGCTTTTGTTGTTTGTACGTATGATGGAATGTGTACTCGTATATGTTGGAGCATTTTGTTGTTGTTTGATTTGAAGTATCCGTATCGTGTTAGCTTGACATTGATGACTGCTCCAACAGCAACTGACAACTGCAGCGCAGCGCTGATTGTTTCATATTCTCCGTGTGTGTGGTCAACCGCATTTGACATGTTCAGCCCCGAGACAAGCATTATTTTGGACAATTGTATGAGCTATTTCAGTTGCTGGCGCTGATGCTGCTGATGTTACTGCTGCCCTCATAAGCTTCGTGGTATGCTGATCATCGTTGGTTGATTGTGGATGATCTTGTAGACACTTTAGTTGCAACTTATCATGCGTGGAATAGTTTTCACACACATACATACATATGTATGCCTTATAGCAGGCACTTTGATGCGGTTGTATTTGATTGCAGACAATTTTTTTAATTGTTTGTTTGTTTACGCTTGATTTACGTTTAATTTTTACACTTCTCAATTTATTTGTCAAACGAAAATTTATATTTACTTGTACTGGAAAGAGTGATGAATTAGAGTTGTTTCATGAATTTGATGTGGGTTTGGGTTACTTTATTTGTATTCAGATTGGTAACTTTCGGTATGTACACATTTTAATCTCTTAAGCGTAAAATTAACAGCTGTTTGTTATATAATGAAATAAGTTGAGTAAATTCTTGTTTTTTTATTCGTTAAAATGATTTTATTATGTCGCTTTCTTTGCTGGTTGTGCCAGTTGAAAAATGCGATCGATTGTAAAAAAACTTCCGATGACTGAGAGGCTTGAAATTAAACGCAAAGTTTAGTTTTCGAAGACATTGAATGCAAAATATGAATTAATCCATTAGGTTTGAGGAAGATACATTTCGAAAAGACTATATTTATAACCCAGTTTGACTGATATTTAGAATATATTTAGTATGTAATATTATATATAATATATGTACATATGTACATATATACATACGTGGAACGCAATAATTATGAAAAGAGGTGATACGCTAACTGTCGCTGTATTATTTGCAAAAATAGGATGAGCTTAGCGAAACGTATGCCCGCATTCGTAATAAATTAAAAGCATTCCAATTTTGCTCTTATGACAGTGACAGATATATTAGGGTTATTGAATCGAAACCGAAGGACAAGAAGCCGATGATAGGCTACATTCTTCCTGTTAAAAACGTTAGAGCGATTGCTAGATGGCCATATGAAGATGATATTGTAATAGCAATCTCTGGCAAACACCTTCCAACACTGTGTGATCTTCAACAAAGAGCTCTCAACATACTATCACTATAGTGCAAAAGTCGAGGACTAGAAGTAAATCCAGAAAAAACGGAACTGATACTGCAGAACACATAAAACAGCTGCTCTTCAACAAATACTTTTAGGAGAAACCCCCTTAAAGTAACAGAAAACGCTAAATATCTAGGACTCGTACTCGATAGGAAGCTAAATTGGGGGCTCACAGTCGCAGATAGAGTACGCAAAGCTACGACAGCGTTATAGTCCTGCGGAAGGCTCATTGGGAAAAAATTGGGCTTAAAACCCGGAATGATACACTTGTTGTACACAGCAGCAGTTCTCTACTACGGTATTGCATTATGGTGGAGTTCCCTGGAGAAGGGCGTCAACATTAAAAGAGTTGACAGGGTCTAAAGACTTGCATATGTTCTTATAGCCGGTGTAATGTCAACCACACCATCGAAAGCACTATATGTGATATTAATATTCCTTCCGGTAGAAGTGCAGGCAAAGTACATTGCGCGCAGTGCAGCAATAAGGCTGATCACTTTAAGTAAGTGGTCAAACACAGACTATGGCCACGGTAAAATCCTGGATGGCATGTTGGGGCTTCCCGGACAGGTGGACTATACAGTCTCGCCTATACTTGAGAGTGGGAACGAAACGTGGTAAGACAGGGCGAGTCCATCCATGTATACACGTACGGCTCAAAGCTCGATGGCAGGGTGGGCGGAGATGTATATTTCGAGCATCTGGATATCTCCTTGAGCTTTCGGCTTCCCCCCTACTGTAGTGTCTTTCAGGCTGAACTGATGGTAATAATCAAAGCCGTCACACTGGTACAGTGTGATGCGATATCCGGAACTGATATCTACATTTTCACTGATAGCCAGGCGGTGAAAAAATCCCTCACAAAACAGTCGACAGCCTCCAAGGTAGCCATGATATGCCGCGCATCTCTTAACGAGATGGCTGAGTCATGTCACCTAATGATAACATGGGTTCCTGGCCATTGTGACAGTGAGGGCGACTGCAGAGCCGATAAGCTAGCGAAAATCGGTAGCAAATTGAGTACATAGACAATGATATAGGTATTCCATTGGAAACATGTAAACTACATATCCGCGAGGAAATTGTAAGAGTAGCGAATAAAAGATGGCGTAATGAAACCACTTGCAAAATCGCCTGACAGCTGTGGCCGACTCTCAATGCTAAACGTACGGAACTTCTACTAAGAAGAGATAAGCACAGTCTTATCACACTGATTTCAGTTATTACGGGGCACTACCGAATCCATCGCGCCCAGAGAATGGAACACATGACTTCTGCAGAAGATGTCTAGACGAGGCAGAGGAAGAGATGATCCCGCATCTTCTGTGCCACTGTCTTGCTCTATCCAGACGTAGACTCATAATTTTGGGCGGACAAGTTTTTAATGAATGTGAAGATCTCGGCTCTTACGAAATAAAGAATCTTACGAAATTTTTGAAAAGTACACATTGGTTTTGGGAGGGATAAGGGCTAGTACCCGCGCGGCATCACAATGGGCCGTGAGCATGAGTGTGACCTACAGTGGACAACCGCTTCAACCTAACCTACCCAAATCCAAGAGATTGTTCGCATTGCACCAAGAAAGGAAAGTTTAATATCCACCCTATTCACAGTATTTGGCCCTAGGACTTTTTTATTTCTGAACTTCAATAAATGGCACATATTAATTGAGGAGGTCATCGCTCAAATTGATATCTATTTTGAGGGCTTTCCGAAATCTTATTTTTAGACGGCTTGGAAATGTGTATAGAGCTAAAGAAAGAGAAGCTAAGGTTCTAAGGAAGCTAATATTGAAAAGTATTAAAATAATATTTAAAATAATTCGTTTCGTGAATTCGACACTCGGTGGCCCTTAGACCTTTTAAGGAAGTAACTAGTACCCCCAAGAAGACATTTTGTAGCATGTTGCATTTTATACCTACTGCCAAGTGTGGATAAAATTGCCGCCCCACTGGGATCAGACATAGACCAGAGAGCAGTACACTATGGGACAGACGCTTCTTGACTTACGGATGTTGATGATTTACCTGGAAGTTGCTCAGCAAGTGAGGCAAAGCTTCTGGTTTCAAAGCACTAACAGGCTTGTACCTGTTTTTGTCTGACATTTCCGAATTGGCCACTCCGACATAGGTGCCCCTTTTGGAGTGCTTAGGTACTCCGTTGACACAGCCCAACCTTTCGCGGATACACATAAGCCCAACCACCACTGTGCAGTGCTCGGCTCAATCGCATCAATTGAAGGTGATTCCCCAGTGATGGTTTCGCTTGGTTTTAACAGTTCATAATAAATAACACCAACTTGGTCCCACCAAATACATAGCATAACCTTCGCAGCGTGAATATTCGGCCGAGGCGACGACGTAGAAGTATGACCGGGCAGTCCCCATGACTTTCTTTTCTTTGGATTCCTGTAATGAATCCATTTTTCATCACCCGTCACGATGCGAGGAAGAAAACCCTTCCTTTTTTGCCGCTGGAGCAGTTGTTCACAGGCGAATAAACGACGTTCAACATCCCTTGGTTTTAATTCATGAGGAACCCAAGTCCCTTGTTTCTGAATCATCCCCAAAGCATGCAAACGCTTGGAAATAGATTGGCGGGTAGCTCCTAATACTGAAGCAAGCTCTTCTTGCGTTTGACACGGATCCTCATGGAGAAATGCCTCCAATTCAGCTTCTTCGAAGGTTTTTGGCCTTCCTTCAGGTGGACGGTCGTCAACAATCTCGGCACGTTGTTTCACTTAAAGCAGCATCTCCATAAACTTTTTGTAGCTCTCGATGCGCTTCAGCCGCCGTTTTTTTTCGAATGAAAGAGGAAAATCAACACTTCCCGCATATGACGATTATTCGGCACAAAATCAAACATTTTCACAAAACCAAAAGTATATGGTACCAAAATAAAATCACTAATGTGTCGAAGCAGTTTGTTTACCATATGTCTAGGCTTGGTTTATGACGTTTAGGTTATATTAGAATCGACTATCACACACTGCTGGCGACATCTATTGACAAACAGCGGGAACTTAGTTGCGCAGCTATTCTATTTTGTAGAGATTACGGAAAATCCTTACAGAGATAGTATGAGAGGATCATACGAATAACTACGATTTTTAAATGTGAGAAAAAATGAAATTCTTGCGCTAAAATTATTAACATTGTATTTATTGATGGAAATACATACATACATAAATATTATGGACGTTGTTCACAAGTGATAGCCACAGTTATCAACGTCCGACTGCTTACCGCTTCATTATCTGCGGCCAAATGCTCAAAATATGATTATGCAAAGTGCTAATGGCTGTAAGGTGCATACATACGCATATGCATGGGCCCATTAAACAAATAATACTTTAAACTACTATACTCATAACTCATACACATAATTTCCCATTGCAACAAAGTCGTATTGGACAGGACACTTCAGCTGTCCACACTCTCCTGCCTTCTGAGGCATTGGCGCATTAAACTGAGGCACTCAAGTGGCGACTCGCTTCATAATATTTTGACACTTGAGTGCTGTTGATTCTTTGTTTTGACTTTTTTATGGCTTTTGTTTTTGAAGCGTTTCGATTTCTTTAAATTTTGCTGATTATTTCCCGGCCTTCGTGTAGTGAGCGAAGTGCAGACAATCAGACAATTCGAATCAGTCGAAATTAGTGGGAATCAAATAAAAGGCATGCAGCAAATACACATACATAGAGAATATTCAGACAAACTTATATATAAGCACGCATACCTTTGTATGTATGTATGTATGTATTTGGGAGCAGATTATGGGGCGAGGTAAACGCAATGCAGTCAGCTTGTTGTTGCATCAAGGCCTTCTGAGGCACTTAGTTATTACAGTCATTCAAGCAAGTGATAACTATTCGTCGATCTGTCTGAATTGTCTGTATGTATGTCTATCTCTATGTCTACCCTATAATAGCCCACGTGACTGACTGACGAGCTGACTAACTGCCTGACTGCCTGCATGCCCGCAGAGCCCTGCATATGAAATATGCCGTAAGCGTTTTGCGTAGTTTTCGATCACACGTCAAGTGTTGAGCAAATAAATGCTTAAAAATTTGTAAGCGAACAAGTGAAGATGAATTATGGAAATTTGTTACTTCCGAGAATTAAAATAAAAAACCAAAAACAAGGCAAAAATTACAAATAAATTACTTACAATTACTTGGCTTTAAATCTTTTCTATGCTGGTGCAAGTGTAAATTATGCGTGTATGCGTGCGATTGATGTTCATTGCATATTCACACTTACTAAACTCGTTCACTGAGACAAATTTTCACTGGGGTGGTCCAAATGTTACACAAATCAAAATTAGTTATCTTAATTGACTTGTATGTATATTTTCTAATCAAAACTTTTAATTAAAATTCCATTCAAAGTTGTTTGGGAGCAATCTAAAGTGGGTCATGCAATTACCAAATATAAAAGACAGATCAGCGATGATGGGTTCCAATTTGTGATAAGAAAAGTTAGAAAGTCAAAAATGTATACTATATGTATATTTTTGTAGCCGGGTTATAGTAGCAACATCTTATCGCTGCGACGGCCCGCAAAGCCTGTTGTATGCTTGTTTCTTTCGACCACCCACCTTCTTGAGCTTAGTTACAGATAATGCGGAGATTAAGACTAATTTTCTTGATTCACTCAGAAACTTTAGAGTTAGGTTAGGTTAGGTTATAGGGGTTACTACTCTCAACGAAAGTGTACTTGCCCTAATCACTATCGGATCGCAGTCCTACGATTTCTTCCCATATATTTCGAACTTAGAAGCAGTGCTTGCGCTTTATTAAAAAAACACAAATGGTTCGGAGGGATGCACGTCTTTATTTTGACCTTTGCCCGGTCCAAGTTTCAAATATGATTGATGTACGACGCTATTTGCAAAACTTATGAATCTTCCAATAGGGTGATTAATTTTGCGCCACCATATATTTGTTTGAAAGATGGTAAAATTTCTTCGTCTTGAATGGCGCGATAACTGCTTGCACGATTTGGCTGAGTTTAACAAATCACGCCAGTCGTTTCTTCCCGTACTAACAAGCCCAGTTGAACATACCAAGAGAAGCCAAGTCCTTCTCCACCTAACCTTTCCAACGCAGAGGAGGTGCGTGACTACATTCGGAAGTACGTAGGTTCGAATCTCCGTGCATGAAACACCTAAGTTATGGAAACAGTCTACCATTGCCTGCGAGGGACAACCGCTATTAGAAAACACGTTGTTTGTCATTTGATATTTATTTGATATTTCATGCCCGGGGTTTCAAACCCAGAACCTGTGTAATCCTGTGCTTTACTGTGTTATTTATGAAGTGAAATTTACCAACACTCTTCGCTGACATGCATCTCCACACCATGAGACTTGCTGCAAATTTTACTGTTCCCCGTAGACAGCTCCTATGATAGGCTTCGTTTTTCTTGCTTGTCCTTGATCTATGATAGTATTATATAATATCATCAGTGTAAACTCCAAATTTCGATTCGTCGTTAAATATTCTAGAATACCTTGCTTCTGGATCCAGTTTTGTATGCTTCTTGCCCATATTAAACTTTCTCTTTTGCGAAACAATAAGAAAGGGCTTCTAATGCTGGCAAATTTCTGATCGAAATTCGTCGATTCCCGATTTCGATTTTGATGAACATAATTTTCATGAAATTTCTAAATATGTTTTCCCGGAATTGTAATTTTTATATTATATATCAAGTTACGAATATTTGTACTATTAGCCTTACTGATTTAAAATTAGATCCACGTCGAGCCAAGTTATCCGCGATACAATATCCGGTAATGCCTTTATACTATTCAGTGGCCCAAAACAATATTCGTGGCGTACCTCTTGGCCAGCTGATATTTTGGAGTAACTCAACAATCGATTGCCGCTTTGGTAGTATAGGTATTATAGCACTGTACAGATTTAATGGCAGCTTGACTGTCTGAAAAGATACACAGATCGGTTGTGTTACCTCAGCGAGCAGTTGTTTTATAGGTATATAGTATATCAGCTCAGCTTCAAAGACATTGTATTGGTCAGGCAGCCGTGGGCTTAGTTTCGGCTGCAGCATTTCTCGAGCAAATGTCGGTGCCGACTCTATTATTTAGTTTTGAGCTATCAGTGAAGATAGCCCATGACTCTGCGTCAAGAACCTTAACTTTATACCATCCAAATCTTTCGGAGATTCTTTTGGAAACACTTAAGAGTTACTTATTTCGATTTTCCTGTAACTGTATAAGGCTTTTGGATATATTTATGTATACATAATTGGCTCTTACACACTTTATTAGGTGTTTGGCCGAGCTCCTCCTCCTATTTGTGGAACAACATCAAGACTCACACTACAGCACCTACAGTTTTAAGCCGACTCCGAATGGCAAATGGTTTTTTTTTTAAATTTACTTGAGATGTGTCCATTAAAAATCAAAGCTATGATCACTCATCATCATTCACAGCATTACAACGCGGCGTGCGTCAAACCTTCCAAAACTCCTCCAAAGTGTTCTATCGCTTGCTTTACCTTTATAGTTGCCAATTCCCATTGCTGTGAGATCGCTTCCTACTGCGTCTATCCATCGGTTTCTCGGTCTTCCCTTCGCCTTCGCACCAATTATCTTTCCAGTCATGGCTTTCCTTACATTCGATTTTGTAGTTCTCCAAAATCTTTCCATCGAATTTCTTGCAAAGCTACCACATCAAGGCTGTAACGCATTATTTCATCGACTACTTCCGCCATCTTTCCAGGTTGTAACATTGTGCGAACATTCCATGAACCGAATTTCATATCGTTGTCCTTTAAATGTTGCGTGGGTCTTCTACTGATAGGGTTGTAATTCTTCCGAGGCTTATGTGAAGGTATCATGACTTTTATTCGTTTTACGTAGAATGGGGTTGTCAGCCCTAAGTCCACGTGCCTATTGGCAAGTTTGTTGCAGATCATTTTATCCGTGTGGCAACAGCATTTACTCTGCGCCAGAATGTTAGAGTTATTCCGCCCTTACTCGGTCGACATTGCCTCGTTAGCAGGAACAGAGGGCATCAAGTCTAGGAGACAGTGGGTGAGGTTGTCATTTAAATGGGATAGGCTATATATTCGCATCACTATTTCATTAACCCTCTAGCTATGATCACTACTACTGCAAATGCTATTTCTGTCACATAATATTCAACCATTATTGCATAAAATTTTCTTTCAAATAAAGTAATTTTTATGGATAGTAAAACTGAATTCTGTGTCATTTCTATTTAAGCTTCTGCGCCTCTAAAAGAAAAATATTCTCACACCACGGCTATGTAAAAAAATATAAATATCGTTCGGTTTGACGGCGTTGGTTACCTTTCTGTAGTGTTTTTTGAAGGAAAAGTGTATGACCATAACCCAACAGCAATACCTGACCTTCGATATTTTCCATAAAATTTTAAAATAGGCACTCTTATGGGGACAGATACCTGTAAAATTTCGAAAAAAAAAATTGTTTTTTATAAAATGTTAATATAATTCTTTAAGAATATGTCAAAAAATTTTAGAACGTAGATTTAAGTATTTCTTATATTATAGATAGTCAACCGTGACGACTATATTCTTTGCGTTCGAGCGCTGGGAGAGGAATTTTCATGTATTCAAACCGTAGACGCGTTTTTCTCAAAACTGTGTTTTTCGAATTCGCGTACACGATAACTCGAAAAGTTATTGGCCGATCTCCCTGAAATTTAGCACACATATTTTTTATGATATTACTTTCTATGTGTTTCAAGTTTTCGAACATTTTTTTTTTAAATAATTTTACCGAAGCAAAAATAGTAAGACAATTCGCCCCAAAATTCATTTGTTTAACTCATATAGAAATTATAACATTAATAAATAAAAAAAAAATTTAGTTTTATTTATTCAGGTCACTGACGCCGATGCTAAAACGCCCGCCGATTGAGAAGCCCCGCTGCGGCCTTCCTGCAAGATATGAGTGTACATCCACCATTTTAAATGATTAAAAAAAAAAATTATATCATTTTAATGTATAAATAAACTATACGCCAATTTTGAAAAAAATATATTGACTTCTTCATTTCAAATAATTTTAATAAAAATCAGGGAAAATATGGCCGTTTACAGGTATCTGTCCCCTTAATGCGACAACTAATTATGCTGCATTTCATTGGAAATGAGATCCCAACTCTTAATATGCTCTTACAAAGCCTTAGATAACCTTAGTGGACCCCAGAGTTCTTGCTCTGAGAACTTTGCCTAAAATTCGCATGGCTTGCTCACAATTCGTTATAAGTATTGCTTAAAAGATACTGGAGAATACTTCTTTAAAAATGTTTATCGTATTCGCTCTTACTTTTACTTATCGCCTAACTTCTAATTAAAGAAGACAACATAAATATTGCAATCCTAATATCAGCAATCAAAGCCTGGGAAGCACACATCTGACGACTTCTCAGCTATTAGACGATAAAGTTACAACTTCAAGTAACGAAAAAAAGGAAAAAAATACAATACAAAAAAAAAAAAACAATTAAAGCATGCATCTCCTCGCCAACATAGTCCTATACCAGAACTACTACTAATAATATCATCATCAATAGCGGAATGTTGATAATGCGTTGATGGCAGACGTCAGACACACAGAACCGACGCCGCCACCGCCGCCGTGCACGCAATGGGAATGCGTGTGATGGCTCAAGTGTTGGTGGTCGCGGCAGCCACCAGAGAGAGTAGCTCCTCTGGCATGCGCGAAACAGTTAGAGAAGGCTATCGCTTTGGCAGCTTTAATGTTGATCTTTGGCCACCGTTCAACGATGAATTGTATTGCGTTGCAGACATATTTTCGCGGGGCAATTACGCGCTTGCAATTATTGCAGAGATGCCTTCCGCGACGACCCAACAGATGCGACGCCACAATGTCCACTGAGCTGGATAGTATTTGAGTTAAGCGACGCATTGCACAGTGCATGTCTTTCTAATATTACAAATACACACATCAGCATAACAGTAATTGCAATGAGATATGCGTTTGGCGGCTGACGTGAACCGAGTGAAGAAACTTCTTGACCCAGGCAAGCGAGTGGGGTCGGTGCAAAGGGGTGAGCGTAGAAAGCAATTAAAAATGAAAAAATTAGAAAAAAAAACAAAGGGAATGCCAGTAAAAGTACGTAGTAACTGCGGTAATAATAATAAATTAATATTTTCGAGAATTCTGCAACTATACCGTTTAAAGGTGAAAAAGTTTGGCCTACGTTGCACTAAGATATGTTGCACTAGCGCGCACTACATCAACGGCAATACAATTGCCAAACAGCAGAGATCCTCGTAATACAATAAACAAACAACAACAAATCAAGCGGCATTAAGCGCAGCAGTGTCAATATTGCAATTACCACTACACAGCAACGCAAAAGCCTAAGTGCACTGTCAGCAACAACAAAGCACGTTGCCGTATTGCTGCTGTGACTGTGACTTGCTGCACTTGGACCACCCAAGTTGACGTACATTGCTTGGCTCGCGATTGCCCCAGTGGAGCGGCAATAAGCGGTTGTGCCAAGCCTTTGAATTGAGTGTTTAATGGTGTAAAGACTGTGCTCAGATAAAGGACAAGAGCGAGGGAGAGTGAGACTTTGGTTAGAATGCTGGTAGAGAGTTGCCACCATTTTCAGTCGAAAAATTAATCAAAACTAATAACCCAAGAAACCTAGTTGGAAATTTTGCCAAGCTTATTGGGTGAAAGAGAAACTAGTAACGTTCTCGTAGTAATTGAATCGGTTTGACTTTATTCGTGTGATCCCATTTAGGAATTGACTTGTACTCACAGTACACCGAAATTTAGAGAAACCTATAGAAATTGCGAAGGCAAATGCAGCCAGTGTGTTAAAATTGTTAGTGCAATATTTTATATTTCTCTAATAAAGAATAATAATAATAAAATAATTTAGGATTCAGACCCCACTATCGAGAAAATATGACGATATCCTTTGGTTAATCCAATCACAGCTCATTGACTATCTCTATTCGGGGTCCTTTATGTCACAGCGCCATATACGTCGACCAATTATATTAGTGAGTATGGCTGTTAATCTCACTTTATAACATTAGTAATTATTTACAGGGTAATCCAAGCACAGATCTATTTTTGACTTACATGTCAGACTGACAGTTTGATAATCTGTCGATGTTCTACCTTCGCGGAAGGAAATAAGTTATTTTACAATTAATCAAAGTTAGGAAATATTGCATAGGTATATGCAGAGTGAGTTTTGTATTGAGTTTCTTGAAAGAAATTTTGTACAAAGCGTATTTTCAACTAAACAGCTTTGCCAAAACGAAATTAATACACGCGGATCGGAAAAGCAGGAGCACAACATTACCAACTTTTTGTGGTCTGATATTGAAAGTATGAACTTGGGTGGTTTTTGGTTTCTGTAGGCGCGCCATGTGCACAGTCGGTAAATGAATAGATATTTTGGGTACTTAGTTCAATATTCGGGTTATCAGTCGTATCGGCAAAGTCAAGTGGTGAAAATGCTTATTCTTTTTCATTGAGACATTGAATACCTAAGGAAATTTATTTTTGTTAATTTTAGCTATTTTGAAAAGCATTTTAATTTTGTAAAAATATTTGAGCCTCCCTGTAAGTACTTACATATGTATATATTTCAGTATTATTGTTTAATTTGAAGTGTTAACTTTAGTGCCTTTCATTTTTCTAATAGCGGTCGCCTCTCCGCAGGCAATGGCAAACCTCCGAATGTATTTCTGCCATGAAAAAGCTTCTCATAAAAATATCTGCCGTTCGGGTCGGCTTGAAACTGTAGGTCCCTCCATTTGTGGAACAACATCAAGACACACACCACAAACAGGAGGGGGGGCTCGTCCAAACACCCAAAAAGGGTGTACGCGCCAATTATATATATAGGTATATAGTACGGGGGAAAGCCATTGATGTTGTGAACAACATATTAAAATTGCAGACGATTCGGTTGAATAGTTTTTCTTTTTGACAACACCATAATTGATTTTAAAGTTTTGAGAGTGGATATTTTCCATTGATGCTGCCGCGTGACGAATCTGATTCTACCTGCTAAAACGGCTGTAAAATCGAAAATAGTGGGAAAAACCTTCCAAAAATTTGACGGTATATTCTTAAAAGTCTATACTTTCGAAATATTAAACAAATCGATTTTTGAAAATTCTAGACCATCATTACGTATTGATTCCTGGAAAAAACTAAATTTCTGATTAAGTATCGGGATTTCTGTGTTTCGTAATTGTGATTCGGGATCCCGTATGCATTTTGTAAATGTTAAGGTAACGTATCTAATAGGTAGTTCAACATATTTTGATATAATAACGAGTAGTTTTTAAAAAAGTGACATTTACTAATAAGTTTATGGCAATCTTTCTAAAAATAAAAAAAGTTTTTTTTGTAATTATAGTACAATGAAAAATTAAACGAATTTTGGTAGAATAGTTAATGATTTTGATAGTTTTCAACAGGTGTTTAAATCCATTATTTTAGTATCCTGAAAATGGGAGCTATGGGAATCTTGAAATTGTTTGAAAAATTTTAGATATACAGCTCCTTTTTTAGTAATATAAATCTGAAAATGAACACATTTTGATAGAAAAGCTATTGATTTTTAAACTCGGCAAGAACCAAATTGAAAATTTTTAAAATTTAAAACACAGTGGCAACACAGCTTAACGCGAGCTTTGCGGCAATCATCGTGAGAGTAGCTAATAAATTTGCAACGACAATTCAAAGAGTTGTGTGCGAAGATAAATGCAATGATATCGCTTCAATAGCAAATGGAGCATAAGCAAACAGACTAGCATAACAATGCTATAAACCTAAAAAAAACCGGCAACGCTGTGAGAGTTAGAGAGCATTAAACGATGGATGCCCATTACATTGCTGCTTTTTTGTTTCTGTAAATTTTTATTAATTGTTGTTGTTGGTGTAGCATCAACAAGGCCCTCAATTGCATGAAAAGCGAGTGCAGAGAAGCAAATGCATACCTATAGATTTTTTGTTGCTGCCATTGCAGTGGGCTGCTGTTTGCGAGTGCGACTCAATTTGCCGACTGCAATTGCTGACTTAACTCTTGTATTCGCAATAGTGTTCTCTCTGTGTTCTTTTTCTCTGTTTGCTCTTTTGCCAGTGTCGTTGTTGTTTAGCGATTTATGTGCGTAATAACTGTGACAATAATTGTCGAACGCAAACTAGTTGGCGGCAGCTTTGCCACAGCGATACAATTACAGTGGGTTGGCTTTTAATGCCATCCACGCCATACATTAGTTATGTTGCTATTGTAAGTATAATATTTCTTGTGACTTCACATTCCCCTCATTTGGTGCCTCTCTCCACATACTCATTTTTGCACTTCCACGTCCGCTGATTGGTATCCCATTGGCGAATTTGATATCTTTGCAGACTTTAAAAGGATTTTGCTGCGTTTTCTTGTTGACGTTGCTGCTGCCTGCGCTCTTGATAATTTTACTTTCATTGTTATTTTTGTTATTGCTGCCTTGCTAGTGATTAGCGTTCAATTAGCATTGCTGCTTGTGGGCTGTTAAAAACAGCAGCTGAAAGTGTCAACGTGACTTTAGCATTAGATTATTGTAAGATTGCAGAATTGATAAGTGGATTTATGAAAAGAAGAAGTGGTAACAAAAAAAAGTGAGAAGTAAAGACATATGCTGAGATAGAATAACTAATCACATGTATTGTGCCCCTTATAGGGAGGAAATAATGTTTCTTATTTTGCCATGTTTTGGTCGGAACTTTAAGCTAAAAGAGACTGAAAATATAACCTTAATGGAGTTTGATGGAAATATTGATAACCACTGAGGGATATGATATGAAATATGAAAGTGAACCAGATTGAAGTGTATTCTTCGTCAAATGTACCATGAGACGATATCTTCGGCAATTGCAAACAATTGCGAAATCTGGAAATCATGTGTGGAATCGGGCAGTTGGGAAACTATTCTTATATCAGGAGATAGCCCACCTTCTAAAAGGTGCCGACTTTTTGGTGATGAAAAACAACAACGGCTAACTATGTGTTGCTTGCGACTCCAAGCCTCCAACAATAAACCTTAGACCCACCAGCTTTTTATATTAATATTTGAACTTCATACCCTTACATCCTCATTTTGGATGACCAGATTCGGCCACGAGTTTTCGCTCGAATGTCCTTCCTCGAAATGCGTTTAAGCTTCAGAACCAAAGGTGTCTAAAGTTTAGGAATGTTACGTATTTGTTTGCAGCTGAGGACTGAAGATTCAAACACGTTTTGCAGCTTTTAATTGAGGGGGCTCTAAGCAAAGGCGCATGCAATGGCGAAATATGAATATCTCAAATGGCATAATAGCAGTGCTTGTTACATGCTTACATTCTGTGGTAGAACAGAAACAAGGACAAAACTGGAAGCGGGCACTAATTTCTACATTTGATCTATAGAAATTCTTAGCAAAGACTCTGAAAAATGCATGCTTCTTGAATTCAAATAAATGCAAAATTGAGAGAAAAATTCTCGGAAAATAACCAGCTGAAGTGAATAAAAACCTACACCATCGCAAACTCCGCGCCGGTTCTTAAGTTAGAAATTAATAGCTGGACGTATCCAAAGAAAGTTATCTATGTTTATTGAAGGAAACAGTATGAGCAAACTTTCTGGGAAAATCGTATATTTGCACAGTAATATTGGCAAACGAAACCATGTGACGGAAGATATTCAAACTAATCGAATCTGGTGAAATAGGTATACATTCCTATAACCCAACTTGGTAACTCGTATAAAGTATTCCTACCCTAAGTGAGCATAGTCAACAAGACCAAATCCTTACGGCTCAAGCACAAAACCCATTGTTTGAAATGAATTTGGTAGGGTGAGTAGTAGTAGTAGCCTTAGTTTAGTGTATTACAACTGACCTCGATGTGTTGGTGCTTACTTCCCGCAGCACCTGCCGCTTCAACCGACCACTGCTCTTTCCCATGATAAAATATTAAACCAGAATAGTAGCTAATAAAAATTTCCTTTTGTTCAATCACTTTTCGGCTTATATGGTGTCACTCAATGTATTAATAATTCATTTTTTGCCAGACATAATTTCTCTGAATTTTATATTCATAAACGTCGTGCTAATTAATTCCAAATGTGCAATCTATAATTTCAACACCTATGCATGCACGAGTTCTTACCGCTTTCCGAGCGCCCTCAATCTCAACACACCGAAGAAACAAAATGGAAAACAGTACAAAATATCAAGTTTTTCAGTTGAATTTCCATTAATTTTTCAATGTCTTTTGCGCCATTCAAACGTCAACGGCCAATCGTCGCCGCCATTGTCAAACGTCAACTTTTAGCGCTTTGTAATTATTTTTGAACCGTTCAACTGTACCGCCTGCGCCCCTCCACGTTCTGCCATATCTACGGCACAACTATGAATTTGTTAGTGTTACGGTAGTTTGTTGTTTTTATTTTTGTGTAATGCCACATATCGAGTCGCAAGCAAACAATTATAATCAAAATGTCAAAGTCGTTGCTACTGGTTTGTGTCAGTTGGTAATTGTCACCCAGTTGGGTTGCGCGGGCAAGCGGTTGATCGGTGAGGTGACCGATATGGTCGCGGCCATATGTTGCGGCATTTGCACTTTTCATGCCCAAATCAGATTGGTAATTGTGTGTTTGTGCATTTTTCAGGTTTCGTTTTGTTTTAGTTTTTGTTGTTTGTGTTGTAATTTGTATTGCCTTTGTCGGCTTGTTCACACCTGATGTCGTCCAAGGTGGTCGATCGGTCAATTGGTCGATTAGTAGGCTGTGGTGTGAACTGTCTTATTATTATTTGTGATGAATTGAATAAAATTTATTAAAATCTATGAACTATAAATAAATATGTTTTCATATATATTGAAACATTCGCTGGCGTGGTTGCTGTAATTGAATGATTGCTTAGTATTTTCTTTTATGTGGTAATAAAATATGAAATTCGTATGCGGCCTTATCTCGAGGGAATCATTCCCATAAATTACCATACAAAGCGAAACTACAGTGGGAAAATAGCCTATTTAGACAGGAAGCTTAATGCGCAAACCCAAGCTCCGGAAGATGTATAGCAATCGTCAGTGCGTGAGTCTGAAGCTCAATTAATGTTTGATTTGTACTTATCGTCCCCTTAAGTCAGAAACATGAATGTGAAGAAATGAAAATGTTGGGAAATCAAGTGTGAAGCTTTATTGCTCCATGGAAATTACAAGGTTATAAAAAATTATCTGTGATTTTCTTGTACGCATAATATTTTAGGTTTTGATATAGTACAGAATATCCAAAGGTTAATCAAGTCAACCCGTTAACTGGAAATTGGAAAATTTGAGCTCTTAAATTTTGCGTTAAAATGGATTTGCGTTAATAAAATGGATCTTAGAAATGTTGGAAAATTGTTTCGGTAATGGTACTCTAATGAAAACAGCCGTTTACTAGTGACATGAACACTTAAGAAGAGATCATGAATCCTTCGAGGATTACGAATGTAGTGGCAACGTGTAGAAAGTGCAAGAAAAGTTGATCAATAACTATAAATTCGCTAAGGATTTGTGGGAAAACAACTCGAGGAGAGGAGGGATTGTTTTAGTGGTCACACAACTCGACACTAGAGATGTCACGAATATTCGGCAACTATTCGGTACTCGGCCTATTCGGCCACTTTTTTTGCTATTCGGTATTCGGCCGAATAATACGTACTATTCGGCCGAACGCCGAATACCAAATCATGTAAAAAAGACACGTTATGTTACTCAAAATTATGTATTTATTTTCAAATTACAACACTTTAGTATTTAAAATTGATCAGTGGTAAGTTGTGATGGATAAAAACAAGCTTTTCAGCATTTTTTGGTAGCAAACGATTACGCTTTTCATCGTAAATGTTACCAGCCTCAGAAAATAACCTCTCACTATACACGCTACTTCCAGGAGAAGAAAGATAAACTTTAGCGAATTTCGAAAGGTTTGGGTATTGGTTTTCATTTGCTAACCACCACTTGTAAGGATTGGCCTTCCGATCTAGGCGACCTGTTTTCAAATAAAAATCCAACTCGTTTGCCACAGTATTCCGCTCCACGTCCTCCTCATTATTAGCATTTCGCATATTATCTGTAGCGACTTCCTCAAAGCAGTTCCAGAAACTGTCGTGTATTTCCATAGTTCTATCATTTTCATTCAAGTTTCTTTTTTTACGAATTGGAGAAGAATCGTCATCGGTACTACTAGATTCATCACAACTTATTCCAGCTAACGCGCCCCCGACAAGCATGTATTTCGTGCCGAATATTCGGCGCTTCGACCGACAGCGTTGCCGAATATTCGGTATTCGGTATTCGGCCAATTCACTATTCGTGGCAACTCTACTCGACACAGGTCGATGGACCTTTTAAATGAGAAGGCATATGGAACCCTATCTCACCAATAAAAAAAAATCGTTATGCGTGAAATTTTGACCAAGAACGGAAAGAATACCATTCAACAACCAACAAATTCACCTCATTCTACAATTTTTTTTTTGTTTGATTGAGTGCAAAAACCACTACGGGGAACGCGTTTTAACAGTCGACACAAACAGCTCTGATGGCTATGCCGAAATGAAGTTGCATAAATGTTTAAAAAACTGGATCAAACGCTCGCATAAGTGAGCCGTTGTTGATGGAGAGTGCTTTGAAGGCGATAATATTATATCACTTTTGAGGATAAGATAACTTGTATTATGAATTTTCTGAATATATTCTGGGAGCCTTTTTATCAAGGTGGTGTTTGTCCATCCATCAGGTGTATAACGAATCAATTTACTTTCTTATAATTACCTACGCTGAAAAAGTGTACCGATGATTCTCTAAAATAAGTGTGCGTTCAGTAGCTCAAAATTTGTATCCAAAGCGCACTAGCTATTCACCACTCCCAGTTATTTTTCGATGCCGCCACAAGGGTTCTGTCAATGTAATGTGGCATGGAAATGCCATGCAGTAAAACGTGCAGCATCTGACAAAATATTCCAATGCCGAACAAGGCGTTTTCTTCTTTATAAAAAATTTGGAACATGTACGGAAAAAAGTCACAAATCAACAGTATTTTGTAGTCACTTAAAACTTGCCCTTTTGTACTAGAATTCAATGTATTATAAAACTGTATACCCAGAAAAATTCGAACAATTCTGGTTATAAAATATAGAGTTTTGAAAAGTTTTCAAACGTTTTGTTCAAACTTGGAAATTAGGCGTTATATGGTTTTTATTGTAAAGGGTGGTTAAGTTTCAAGGGCCGGTATTGATTTTGAATAAAATACAATTTTTATATAAAATTTTTGTCGTTTCTCTTTATTATAATAATATTGGTATGGCTCAATTTTGTATAGGAAAAAATATTGGCCAAATGGCCGCCGCGGCCTCGGCGGCACACCTCCATCCGATGGTACAAATTTTCGATGACGCTAAGGCATAATTGAGGTTCTATGCCGTTAATGTGCCGAATTATCTCATCCTTTAGCTCTTGAATTGTTGCTGGCTTATCGACGTACACCTTTTCTTTCTTTTTTAAATATAGGTATGTTTATAATTTTGTTATGCGTGTAAATGAGAACGAATCGCCATGGTAGGAATTAATAGTGGTTAAGGCAAGTACATAGTATATGGCATGCAAAACTATGATGGCCTTTCTCCTTTCACACAGAATATCTGAATTCGAAATTCATAAGGATATCCTCACCGAGGATGTGTGCATACCGTGGGTATATATTAAGATCACTTCCAACCCGACCCTGTTTTTTTTGTCGAATTCGACTGTACAAAAATTGTTGAACAAAATATTGTTTAAAAAAGTGTGAAGCTGCATGCGGCAACTTGACTCAGTAACACTTGACAAGAAAAAACAGCCAACATCACTCCACGACGCTAGCAAAAGAAGTGAGGAATTGAGGTATTTAAGCGAACTTGAAATCAAGTGTTTTAATCACTTTTTTTATAATTAATAATTATTTCGCTAAATCCTGATATATGTATGTATAAGTAAACATATGTACATATGTATGCAATTTAAGAGATGCTATGACATTTTTAGTCGCAAATCGATTAGTTAATTGCAATTGACAACTAAGGTACTAAATTACAGCCAAATTTGGATAGCAGTAATCACAAATGGCAATTAACAAAAACTGAAACTGACAAATTAAAAGAAAAATTAGGAAAATTGCATAGCAAAAATTAAAAAAAAATTACTTGAGTTGTATTTGCTTATAAGCAATGCATGCCCACACAGCTTGCAAGCGTGTCGCACCAATCTCCTGTTATCGCCAACTATAAAACGTTATAACCTTTTGGTGTTGACTTTTAAATGACACTGTTGAAATATAAATAAATAATAAAATAAGTAAAAGCTTAGCGATAAACCGATAACCACAACATAACAAGAAAAAGTTTTTGTAAAGCCAACAGTCTTGCTTTGGCTGCTGCAGGGGAGTAGTATCAGAGATGACACCAACAATTATAAAATTAGAAAGATGGTTACTCAAGTTTTTTCCCCGTGGAGTACATATTGCACTATGGGCGAATGCACGATCCCTTTGTTTTCATTTCAGAAATGCCTTCAAAGGTTATCCATTACCCATCGAGGTAAAATATAAATAAATTTAATATTCTTTATTTTAGACGTAAAAGTTAAACGAATAATTAAAATTCAAATTAAAATCAATTTTTTATTAATATGAATTAATATTACAATTAAAACTAACATTGAAATTAAACTTTGTATTAAAATTGTCATTAACACTAAAATTAAAATTAAGTTGAAATGAAATTCCAAATTAAAATTGGAACTAAAATTTAAATTAAAACTACAATTAAATATAAAATTTATATTAAAACTTATTTTAGAACTAAAATAAATATATTAAAATTGAAATTGAAAAAATTAATATTAAAAATAAAATTTTTAATAAAATTGACATGAAAAATAAAATTAAGTTGAAATTAAAATTAAAACTGAAATTAAAATTAACATTAAATTTAAAAATAAAATTTATATTAAAATTTATTTTAAAATTAAATTCAATATATTATATTAAAATTGAAATTAAAATTAATATAAATATAAAATTTGTATTAAAAATGCCTTTAAAAATAATGGTAAAATTATATTAAAATTAAAATCCAAATTACAGTTAAAACTGAAATTGAAAGAAAAATTAAAAATAAAATTAAAACAACATATAAAAATAAAATTTATATTTATTATTATTTTTATTAAAATATATTTTTAAATTAATATAAATATATTAAAAGCTAAATTAATATTAAAAATTAAAATTGAAATTAAAAGTGAAATAAAATTGGGAATTGAAACTTAAATCAAAATCAAAATTAAAATTAAATTCAAACTCAAATTCAAATCAAAATTGAAAATATGAAAATGTAAAATTAAGGTTTAATTTCTATTCAAATTAATATTACAATTAAAATTAAAACCAATTAAATGTAAAATCAAAACTAAAATTACAATCAAAACTAAGACTACAATTAAAACTAAATTTATATTAAAATTAAAATTTAGATTATCTAACATTAAAACTGAAAATAAAATTAAAAACCAAATTGAAATTAAAATTTAAATTAGTATCAAAATTTAAAGTAAAATTAAAACTCGAACCAATATTAAAAAAAAATATGAAAATGTAAAATTATAATTTTTAGAAAATACGAAGCAATTCTTGGTTTACGTATAGCTCTATGTTTAATGTCCTCTGTAGTATTTCACACGTAACATAACCTATTATCCATTGAAGCTTAAATTTGACATAATGTACTTAAATCTATCTCACTCTGAATGTGAACGTAATAATGTGAATGTAATTTCTGAACGGTGTTGTCATCTAAGGTGTGGTATATAAATACACATAAATATTTTATTCCTTTGAAATATGTAAGTCAAATTCAAAATTAAAACGATTAAATTTCAAAAGTCAAGCAAAATGTTGCGACGCGGTTAGCAACGAAAACGATTTCATTCAATAATATTTCAGAACAGGGTTGTCAGCCAATACATTTAAAATATAATATTACGTAAGAAGTGCGCACCGCAGCTTTTCTTATAACTCTTCAAAAAAAAATTGTAAAATAATTTAATAACTGGGGTCGTAAAAGCTGCTCAATTCGTTTATTAACTGTGGAATGTGGTCATATGAGCGATTATGCAGAGTGTTTCAAAATATTTGCATCATTGTGAAAAATAAATGTATTCCAAATAAAGGTATATATCTTTTCCAATCATAAGTACAATGTTTTTGATAAAGGGTGATCCAGAATGACCTAACTATACGAATAAAATTTTGTTCCATAAATAGTTAAGACAAATTTATTCTTTCTAGACTAACAATAATATATAAAGTGAAGTCCAAAATAAACAAGGCTGGCTTCATAAAATTGTTTTCGATGGCGATATCTTTTTAATGACTTTCAGTGGAAGCTTGGTGTCATTCGGCTCAGTGGAAGCAAAGTTATTGCGTCTAAAGTGTCAGCATCCCGACTAGAAATTTTGGTAAGGCGGTGATTAGGCGCAAATAAGGCAGACCGCATTCCAAATTTGCGCCTCATAAGGCAGTCAAACTAGGCCCAAGTCCCGAAAGGTATCGCCACACATCTGCCTCATTAGGCGCAGGTTCGAAAAACCGAACTTCGGTAATACTCCGGATGCCCTTCTACAAATCAGTTAGGGATTCCAATTTTTGCCTAAGTGACACACTGCCACAGATTTTCGTGACCACAACCAAATTTGATATTGTTCTTCATGCCAATCTTTGCCTTGCCTAACGTGGGCCTTGTAAGGTAATGGTGAGGCGTGCCTCAGAAAGGCCTGCCTAATTCGGGCCTAACTGATTCTTCGGCAGGCCTCACTGTAATTCTAGTCGGGATGTTTGTGTCATCGGTACAAAAATGAGTTTCGAACAAAGAGCTAATATCAAATTTTGTTTTAAAATCGGTAAACCATTTACCGAAATATTTGAATTTATGAAAAAAGTTTATGGCGATGATTGTCTATCTCGTGCCACATTTAGAAGTGGTTTACACGTTTCAGAGATGGTTGTGAGGACATAAATGGCAATAAACATATGGGCCGCAAAAAATCAGCAATCACCGAAAACTCCATCGAAATTGTTCGTAAATTTATCAAAAATGAACCGAAATGATCGTTGAAATTTATGAAATTGGAGTTGAATATTTCCAAAACTTCGATTTATCGATTATTTTAACTAATATTTTGGGCTTACGAAAGGTCTGTCTGTGCACGTTTCATTCCGCACAAGTTAACGGAGGACCGAAATTTGCTCAGAATTCAACATTCGAAATACCTCATTAAAGAGGCGAAAAAAGGCGATAATTTCCTTTACAACATTATAGCTGGTGGTGAAACGTGGTGTTTCCAACATGAAGCTGAAACTAAGCGCTAAAGTGCCGAATGGAAGGCCCCATACGAGCCACCACCAAAAAAAAACGCGTTTGGAGAAGTCAAAAATCAAGTCGATGCTTATTTGTTTTTACGATTCCAAAGGAATTGTCCACAAGGAGGTCGTGCAAAGGGAACAAATTGTCAATGCAATTTTCTATCTTGGCGTTTTGAAGCGTTTGTTGCATCGAATTCGTCCTGAATACCGCGAAGGAGGAGGCTGGCGCTTATTGCATGATAATGCACTATCTAATCTATCCACTCCTGTGAATGATTTTTTGACTAGAAATCGCATTTTAACCATCAAGTACACACCGTATTCGTCTGATATGGCTCCCTGTGACTTCTACCGATTCGGAAAATTGCATTTGGCCATGAAAGGAAAACGTTTTGCGTCCGTAGAGGTCATCCAAACGACTTGTACCGAGATCATGAAGGAAATTCCGGTTAATGACCTGAAAAGCTTTTAGAACTCGCAAAACAGTATATCGAGACCAGATGGGTCTATTTTGAATAAATAAACTCGAAGTTATCAGAACGAAGCTCCTACCGTTTCTATTTAACTCAGTCTTGTTTATTTTGGACTTCACCTTGTATGTATAACTTTTATATTGTGCAATTCCAAGAGTTTTCAAGCAATTAATGGCAATTAAGTGACTTATGAAATGCATGATGAACAATTAAAATAAATTATGAAGAAAAGAAGCAAATAATTGTAATTATTAAAAAGAATAGAAAAAAAAACACCAGTGAATGACAGCAATATAAAATACGATTTGTGCACCTTTTGAAGTATTTGTTAGTCTTTTATTAAGTCTGAGTAAATGTGTAGTGAAGCAAAGGCAACAACAAGCATTGCAGACAACGAATAAATCGCAACAACATTGTCAACTCAGCGCTATCAGCAACTATCGTGTCGCGCATTGGCGGCGGCGACAACTCTTTAACTGTACGCGGATTGAGATATTTAGCCTCCAGCATGAGCGCGTCGACTACACCTCTGCGAGGTGGCGTCGCTGGTAACTGGTTGTTGGCACACTACAATAGCGTTTACGATAATTTTATATGTATGTACGTGCAGACGTATGTGTCTAAACTCTGGCTTTATTGGATGTTTGGCGAGGTTAATTACATGTTTTGCTTATGCTTGTTTCTAGGTTCACATACATGTAATATACATATGTGTGTTTAGCTTGCAACATGCTGCGCCGCTCAAGCTGTTGAACAACATTTTACAGCACATTTTCAATTCATGTTTCATTATTGTTGGCGATTATTAATGCTGCGCATGCGCAATGGGTGACACTAACTACACGCAGAATGGGGTGTTGTCCAATAAAGCAATATACCCATATGCATGCATGTATATGTGAATGAATGTGGTTGTGTGCATATAACTTCGCATGGTACTTAAAAGTGCTTGTTGCAATTTGTATGGCATATGATTGGTGCGGCAAGAGCGTGAGAAAAAATTAAATGACAATGAATGCGGTAAAGTAGGCGTGTATGTGTTTATAAAAATCTAGCTATACCTAAATATATTTATATTTACACTAGGAAGCCTGCTTATTTATGGCAGATGACAAATAACATTAATAGAAAAAATAGATGTGAGTAAATGCGTTCAGCGGAAACAGCTTGACAGGCAACATCAGGACAGGGCGTGTGCTTAGATTGGCAACAATTTTGTAGCAAAAAAAAACTAGAATATATAGTATGTACACATGCATACGTGTATGAATTTGATTTATTGCTCCATATTTGTATGTATGTACATACGGTAGATATATGAGTACGTGCCGCGCCTTTAGCTTTGATTTACCTCCATATTTACTAGGAAACCAGGTGGTTCGAGGTTTCGCAACGAAAGATAAATCAGTGTAAACAATTTAATTTATAAGTCAATAACAGTTCAAAGCCGAAAGCTTTCGTTTAGGTATAAATAAATGGTTTTTGGGAAGTGATAGCGGAAAACTTTGAGAAATTTCTTAGTTGCCAATTGCAATGATTTCATAAGCCTCATTTAATTTATTATTATTTTTCTTTTAAATATCAGTCCTCGCTTAGATAAATTACTTTTTTAGTTGCTTCAATTAGGCTTAAATTATATTGTTTCGAAAGAAATTAACTTAAAATTTATTTAATTGGATTTTAGACTCGTCTGCTACCTTTCCTATAGTAAATGCCATACAGGTTTAGCAGTTATAACTTTAACATTTTAATTTTAAATGTAAATATAATAAATTCTAAATAAAATACAAATAAATAAATTGTAATAAATTAATTTAAGATGATTGAATAACCTTTTTAAATTAAACTACATTATTAACTAAATATGCATAGAATTGCGGTATAGGTTAGGTTAGGTAGTAATGTTTGCCCAGAGAGTGGGCGCCACTTGACGAAAGAATCTTGGTTCATTCTTGGTGATAACATTGCAAAAGGGGGAAAGGAGGTAAAGGAAAAAGGACGATAGGAGAAAAGGAAAGGGGTGGGGAGGGTTGAGTGTTTGTGGACTATGAACGGTGACTAGTCTGCGGTTGTGTTAGCCTCTTTATGCTGCTGATGAAGTTCATCAGATTTTTGTTATCAAGACCTGCTATATCACCAGGCGCAGAAAAGAAGTGAGAACCAAGATGCTTGAGAGTCCCGCGAGAGCTGGGCAGCTAAGGAGCAGGTGCTGAGATGATTCCACCTCATCCTCCTTATAGCTGACGAAAAAAGGACTCGAAGTAATTCCCAGCCTCAAGGAAATGCGGTTTAATTTTTTAAAATTTGATTACTAAAAATTCTTTATTAATAAATATTAATTTTTTTTTCATAATTATTTCAAAAATTTCCATAATTTTTGTATTAATTATTTAATTAATTGTTATTATATAGGGTGTTTTTTTAGAGGTTAGGTTTTCAAGTTGGCACTACTTTTTTCGTAGATGGTCTTTTTGCCAGCTGTCACTTGATTTATGCTCAGTTTGGTTTGCCATTTCATAATGAATAGACTTACACCTGAACAACGTTTGCAAATCGTGAAAATTTATTACGAAAATAATGGTTCGGTGCGCGCGACGCATCGAAGAAAATTTTGTTCAGCGATGAAGCTCACTTTTGGTTGAATGGGTATCATTTTTAAAACATAATGGCGAACCCTTATCTTTATAATAAAGCTAAATTCTTGGTCATAACATTAAATTATATACGTTTTATTTCATCTTGAAAACCTAACCTCTAAAAAAACTCCCTATACTAATTTTAAATATTAAAAATTTTTCTATAAAAAATTATAATATTTTTCTATAAAAAATTATATGGTAATTTTACTAGAATTTTTTTAAAGCTAAACTTCATAGAGTATATTTAGGCGTTTCATACGCGAGGACTCGAACGTCCGAATGGTAGTCACGCAGCAACCCAATCAGCTACGGTGGCCGCCATCTTACCTTATGTTATATATGTAAATATATTACATAGGTATATAAATGAAGAAATTCGGTCTAAGTTGTTAAGTATTTTGTGTTTTTTTATATTAATTTTTTGGTCACAAAATCAATAAAAAGATATTAAAGTTTTTTTTTATACAATTGAGATTTGCTTGTTATTAGCTATACATTTTTCTTTTTTCTGCGGTTGAGGAGGTTTAAAATGCCAACTCTGGTATGTCCGTTGGAACCGTCGCTCACCCTGGAACCGCTTTCGCAATACTTTAGAGTGGCGTTCTATCTTCCTCATTATAAAGGCTATGCTTCTGTAACTGCGTCCAGGTCCCGCATTTTCATCCGCAGAATTTTTTCCGCGATACCATTGATGATTTTCAACGTTTCCTCGCTGCCTAACATCTTGTCGATTACATTTTAGTAGTTATGTGACCGACTGCATTCTCCAACGTTCGACGTTCTTGTTCCCAACGCATGCATTGGAAAAAGGTGTGTTCAGCGTCATTTACGGTCACGTCACCGTGCATGCATGTGGAGTGTTCGCTTTTCCCTATTTTCGTATTTCTGGAAATACCCGTGCCCCAAAAGGTTTTGGGTTGTATAAAAATTGACTTCACAGAAGTTCCTGCTGTACCAGCCTGTCCGTCCATATGCCGGGAGTTTCGTTTCTCCACCATTCCCTATCGTTTTATCCTTTATTTCGCGCGTTGCAAGGTTGCTTACAGTTTTTCAAGTGATAAGCGGTTCTATGCTTATAGATTTTCCTAGCTTTTGAGAAGAAAAAGTTGCGAGCATTAAAGATCGAGAAGATTCCTTCTTCTATCAACCGACAAGATGACTGTCGTCGTCGTTTCCACGACAGTCGGTTCTACACAACCGGAACGACTCGGATTTATATCCGGCCAAGGACTGTCACTCCAACAGCATTCCCCGTATGTAAGTATGGGGAATGTTTATGTTGCTACAACAACAACAACACGACTGTGTCGTCAGCAAAAGTTGCTGTGGAGCAATTTAATATAGAGAATGGGCTCCAGCACGCTGTCCTGTGGGACGTCAGCTGTTATTTAGTTAAGTTTGGAATATGTTTTTTCGTATTTTATTCGTAAAAACGATCTGATAAATACGATTTTAGAATATTGTAATATTTTGTTGGTAGAAGCGCATTTATTTTGTTGAGGAGCCCACCTTTGCAAACTTTGTCAAAGGCTTGGGACACGTACAGAAAGGCAGCAGAGCAAACCTCCTCAAAGATTTTTCTTTACAGCTTTTGGCCCAAGAACTCTCTTCTTTTTTGATTGTTGGGTATTGTGTTTTTGGCTCAGAAAAGTTTTTTGTGCATTTCCAGAGCGAGTATTTAGTGCTGCGTTCGTTGGATAAGCCCTTCAGATTAGTACTCAGAGATCTGTTTTTAAAACCTTTTATCTTCTTGGAAATTTCTTTTCTCATTTTATTTAGCCATTTTTTGTCGGATGGATATCTGCCATCGTCTACGTATGATACTTTGCGTTTTTCTGCGACCATACCTTTATTATCTTTTGTATATTTATGGCCTGAAGTGCTACTCCAAGCTGCCTGTTGCATGAGGTTAGATAATTTTAATATTTCATCATCTAAATCGGAAGTATTGGTAATTTCTGCATTGTGATTACGTATTAAAACTTGTACAAAATCAAAAGTTTATACCACATTTATAAGCAAAAATAGAGTTTTGCTACACAAATCTTTCCCTTGACGACATACTTACATATCATACAAATGGTATATAGTATACACCATATTTTCTCTGTCATACTGGTATACCTAACTAACTTACATGATTTTAATAGACAAATTAAATAATAATGGTAATAATAACAATTTAAAACAACTCACCTCTTGTGCCGCCTTGATTGCTGCCAGCAACGTCGCATCTTTTGAAGCGCATCAACTTGCGGCACCTTTCAATTTATACGCGCCTCTGGCCAGCAATTGGCAACACTTTAGTGCATCGCAATTTTCACTACCTTTGTTGTCACTTTGCATAGATAATTTTATGTATTTATAAGTAATATTTCTGCAAAAGCTTAGATGTTTTTTGTCGGACAGGCATTTGCATCTAATGATCTTCGCGGTACGATGTTGCAGTGCCTTGGGTATCTGCTGTTGTTGTTTGTTTGGTTTGCATTTACTTTGCCGTTGACTTTTTGACTTAGAAGAAGGGAGTGCTTGCTGTACTTTCCTTTAGTCTTTCAATTGTGTCGATTGTTTGGATATTGGCTAACATGATATAGAAAACAGAATGGAATGTAATTCAATTCAGCTATAAGTAAAAGACAGACGATTTTTTTGTATTGAATTTTTGCTGGAGTAAACTTAGATTGGTAAAGCAAACTTTGCAATTAAAGATTGACGGAAATTTCATTGAAATAAATGTCTCGGATGGATTTTCAATAGCCCATTCTGTCTATCTAATTTTTCTTTTCTAATTAATTTGGATTTCATGATTGTCTCGGGATGGTCACCGTAACATTTTCTCTGGCAAAATAGTCTAAGGGATTCAAATCGCAACTTCTTGGCGATCAATTGATAACATTGATTATTCGATTTTCAAAGTATTTAACTTTAATAAACAATAAATCCTGAGCGAAAGATACCAAATTTAATCACCTTTAATCAATTCACATTGCGGCGGCCGCATTAGCCGAATGGGCTAGTGTGTGACTACCATTCGGAATTCAGAGAGAAAGTAGGTTCGAATCTCGATGCAAGACCAAAATTAAGAAAAAGCTTTTTCTATATGATCAATTCATATCATTGGTTTTGTCGATTAATGGTTTGATCGGTTAATGGATTTTCACATGTTTTTTTGGTCTATATCTTTTTCTTTAACTTCAGCTGTGGTTACATCTCGAAAACTGCGTGAGAGAAAAAAACCATGTGGATTTTCGGATTCATCGACCAATTCTTAGAATTGAATAGTCTGGTTCTTGGAGTTTTCTTTGACTGTAATCTAGTGTAATCAGACAATGGAAAAACGAGTGCTATTTTTTCTCAATTTCAAGAAGTTGATTACCATTATAGATAATAAACAAATTATTTTTTATAGCAGTATGTGAGCCGATCATTTGGCATTTCGAAATTTAAAATGGAGTTCGCCCTTAAGTCTGAAAAATTCTCTTATTTTATTTTGAACACAGTTGTACGGACATAGATGTATGTTTTTAGGACGGATCAATTTCTTTTTTCAACAACGTTGCTAGCAGAGTTGAATTCTACATAGAATTCTGAGAGGAAAGTCTACTAGAACATAGCTCTAAAGTAAATTTCGAGCCTCTAAAATTTTAAAAGAAGGTATATTTTGTTAGTGTGAGTTTAAAATGAGGATTAATATTGGCCAACGTAATAAGAATGCTATTTTTTTAATACAAATTTATTCTCAGAAATTTTTGGGGCAAAGAATTTATTTTTCATACAAGTTTTTTCTTTAAAGAACCCATAGGCGGCGCTCCAAAGCTAATTAATTCAATTTTTGAATGTTGTTTTAGGAAAAGTAATTTAATTTATTCGTTTGCAATGTTAATTAAAGTGATAGACGCATGGGAAAGAGAATCTATACCCTCTGATTGGCTGGGATGCATAATCTTCCCAGTGTACAAAAAAGGAGACAAGAGAGTATGTGAAAATTATCGTGGTATTTCACTGCTTAACTCTGCTTATAAGGTTTTTACCAATGTCCTCTATCATCATATCAGTGAATATGCAGAGGCGATTATTGAAGACATCCAGTGTGGTTTCCGCAAGGGAAAATCCACAATCGACCAATGCTTTGTCCTCAGTCAAATCTTTGAAAAACACCACGAATATGAAAAGGATATTCACTGCCTTTTTATAGATTTCAAACAAGCGTTTGATAGCGTCAGGAGAGATACAATTTATTACGTACTGCTTAGCCTAGGAATTCCAGCAAAACTTATAAGGCTAATCATCGTTACGCTGACGGATACAAAAGCAAAAGTAATTATCCAAGGGAAGCTCACAGAGTCATTCGCAATTGAGTCTGGTGATGCACTATCCTCTGCCATATTCAATTTGATGCTGCATTTTGTTATTAAAGAAGTGAACAAAGGTGGTACATTACTAATTAAAACAACGGAAATATGTGCCTATGCAGACGATATCGCCATTCTTTCGAGGAACACGAATGACTTAAATGAAACCTTTTTAAAAATTGACAAAATTGCCAACGATATTGGCCTCTTCGTTAACGAGTGTAAAACGAAATACATGCTGAAATCAAGACGGCACACAAATGCACAGAATCTTCATGTAGGCGCACATACTTTTGAAGTGGTGCAACAATTTAAATATCTAGGTGGTATGTTCACTTGTAGCGGTAACTCAACACCCGCAATCAAAGATCGCATCAACGCGTACTATTCACACCTTAGTTTGTTCAGGTCTCGTCTTTTATCTAGATCTACGAAGCTGACTATGTATAAAACTCTTATACGACCAATTTTGACATATGGTTGCGAGGTGTGGACTAAGAAAATGAATGACAGTGCGTTTATTGCTAACTTCGAAAGGAAAATTTTAAGGAAAATGTTCGGACCCATTAAAAATGAAGATGGCAGCTACAGAATTAAGTACAACTCGGAATTGAACGAACTTATCCAAGACGAGACAGCTGTGCGTTTTGTAAAGGCGCAGCGTATGCGGTGGCTAGGTTACGTGCTCCGTATGTCTGCTGAATCCGCTATAAGGAAAGCCATGACTGGAAAGATAATTGGTGCGAAGGCGAAGGGAAGACCGAGAAACCGATGGATAGACGCAGTAGGAAGCGATCTCACAGCAATGGGAATTCGCAACTACGAAGGAAAAGCAAGCGATAGAACACGTTGGAGGAGTTTGGCGAAGGAAGCTTTGACGCACCCCGCGTTGTAATGCTGTGAATGATGATGATGTTAATTAAAGTAAAACCCCCAAAAAAACGAAGCACAATTAAATTATACAATATTTTAAATTATTAAAAAAAATTTTTTTAGATCATTTCTTCTTTCAATATTACGGGTCTTTGTTCTACTTTCTATCTTCAAAACCATAAGAGCCTCTAAATTTTCTTATTAATTAAACACATCTTATAAAATAAGGAGGGCTCGAAATTGGCTTTAGAGATATGCAATGGCGGACGTTTCTTTTGGAATTTCATGTTCAATACGAATCTGATAAAAATGATGTCGAAAAAATCATTCCACTCAAACTGATCCCCACTAAGATGCATATATGAGAACTTTTAATTTTTTATTTATATGTATGCACACACATGCAAACCTAGCTTTGTATGTATATATGTACATTTGTACATATCTGCTATTACTTGTGTCAATCAACTACATTTTTGTTTTATTGATTGACTGAAAACATATAAACAATTAAAATTGCTTATAAAAATACAACAATTACAGCAATACAACAACATATTTAAATACTTGAACAAGTTTATAATCCAAAGCAATCAAGCAAAAATTACACCAACTCAAAAAAAAAAACAAAAAACTGTATGAAGATAATCCCAATTAATTCAACTTAGCTCAGCTCTACTAAATTCTATTTCATTCAACTCAATTCCAATCCGATGCTGTGCAACTTGCGACCACAACGACAACGGCTCAGTGTCATCTAAGCTGAATTACGCGCACAAAACAATTTAATCAATTCATCAAATTACGACGCGTTGTAGTTGCCAGTGGAGACGTATGGACGGCCGTCAATAGACCAAACAGCAACAGCGGCAATAGTTGTTTGTGGAGACCACACACGTGCAGCTGCAATGACAACACAACTACATAGCGAATTGCGGCAACGGTGGCTTTAGTACAGACGTACGTGTGTGTGTCAGTGCAATGAAAAATTGTGATAAAAAATTATAGGCAAACTTAAATCGTTCGGCTGAAGAGAAGCTCTCTGCATTGCCTCATTGCACTTGACTTTTTTTGCGCCTTTTGACCAATCAGCCGTGCAGGGCGCCAGCCTCTTCAATGCTTCTTCAAAGCCGCTCACTATTACGCGTACGCTTGTGAGTGCATCCATTCGTGAGTTAATGTTTATTTGTCTGTACTCGTATGCACTTATCCAATCGCCTGCAAATCTCTGTCTATACGAGTACATACAACTAGCCCAGCGCTCGACCAAGTGTTCGCTCATCCGTTCATAAGTCCGTCCTACTGACCGTTGTCAGCTCAATATCAACTGGTGTGTAGTTGCCTCCGGGCAATCAATCTTATTGACACCAATTTAAAAAATCTACAACAACAGCAGCAACAAAACAACAAACACCAAAATACATACGAGCAAAGCGAGTTGATCGAGCAAAAACAAAAAACAAATTTTTTTAAATATATGAATGTATAGAAAAGCTGAAAAAAACTATAAATAAACTGAGCTTCAGTTAAAAGTGTTGCGCGAAACTTCAAACACTTAAGTGTATTGATTTGCCGTTGTTGTTGGCTGACTTCTTGTCAAGCGTTTGTTGTTGCAACAATACTTCTATGACGTTTTTACTCGCCTCTAAGTAGGTTTCTTAAATGGATTTGCTTCGCCAATGTGCTGTACTGATTTTTGCTGCATTGTTGTTGTTCTCAGTTATATACATATTTCATTTCAGCATCGTCGGTGGCGATTGCGTACATATCTACATACATACTGTACATATATACATACATATATAGCACGTATTATATTATGCCGCGGCGCCACAATGCTGCAACCGCAAACGAATTGAAAGATCATCGTTGAATTGATTGCCGATCGTCAATTGTTGATCTGGCGATAGATGATCGTCGTTGATGGCGATCAAGTTGACAGCAACAACAAATAAAAAACAACAAGATCCGAACAACAACAATCAATGCTATTGTATACAACAATAATAGAAAAAGTTAGTTATCGGAACGGCAATCACTGCTGCAACAAAAGCAAAAAAACAAAACATCAACACCAACACCTATAAAAATAGCAGCAATAAACCAATGAAACCAACAACAACATCAACACTAACCATAGAGAGTAATAATAACATTAGCTTAAAAAATTGATTGCAATGGCAGCGTCTACAATAAAAGTTGGCATCATAACAACAACAACAACATGGCACAATAACATTGCTTTGTATGTCGCGGCGCCTATTAGCAATTAAGAGCTATCCAAAAAAGTGTATATTTTTAAAGCTACCAACAATGGCAGCAAGAAGGACAAATTCCTGTAGACGTATGAAATGAAAACATACTTGGAAAATATTTATAAAAACGCTACAAATAAAATTTTAAAAATTACTTACATATTTGTTACTTAATTGCTATTGATGATATTTTTTAAAGCTAACGTAATAAAATTATATTTTTGTGGTTTCAGTCCTCCCATGCAAACCAAACACTGACACAAAGCACTACGCCAGAGGTTTGTAACAACTGGGGTGGAAAACATTGGCACTTATATTTCGTTTTAAGAGCTTTACTTACAGGAATTGAAGGAATCCTCGAAGCATTCTTTGAAGAGCCCACTTAATACTTAATGGGCTTAGTTCTATGTACCTTATATGGCGGCCACATATGGCAAAGCTCCAAGTGTATTTCTGCCATATAAAAGCTCCTTAAAAAAACTATCTTCCGTTTGGTGGCGGCATAAAACTGCCAGTTTGTGGAAGAACATCAAAACGCATACCACAAATAAAACATGCCTTATAGGCAACATAAAACATGCCCTGTAGGCATATACTATGTTCCGCCATTATAAAGTTAACTTTATAATTTGTGCAAATTGACTAAGTGGCCTTAACATGTTGACAACACCGTAAATCAGGCTTAAAACCAAAATCAATTTACGAAAGAAACAAAACAGCTTTAAAAAGCAATAAAACAGGTAAAAATAACAGATACAGTGAAAACTCGATAGGACCAACAAAGCTACAAAGCAAATTCATATATTGCATGTTATTTGCTATCCACTGAAAACCCGATGTTTAAGCAAAGCTTTTCCTTAAAAAATTCTTCATAAACATATCGCAGAAATGTTGAACATTGAACAAGAAATTTTGATTTTAAAACTGCTGCATGACAAGGTCATAATAAATTTAAAGTGAAACGCAAACTACTCAGCCAATCGCCTCCGCATGACGAATTCTGAATAGTTTTCAATTTGCAATTGTAATTCATAGTGGCTCAAAACTAATCAGCCTATCGGAAGATTTATAATTTAGATAATAAAGACAGTTGCAGTGTTACTCCAGATGTTACTTAGGGATGGCTTAAGGTGGTGTGCAAAGGAGTCTTCAGATAGGAATTCTCCATTAAGCGCAAATTTAGACTTCGGCACCAAGGTCGTGTTTTCCAGGCGGAGGTAATCGCTATTAAGTTAATGAGCTAGCGACTAATACATGAGCTACAAAGTGGTAAACATTTATTCCGATAGGCAAGCAACCATTCAAGCGCTGGGCACCTGATGGTTCAGCTTAGCTAGTGCTTGAACAGATCATCGACCTGGAGAGTGGCAAAGTCTTTGTGGCCAAAGAGTTGTTCTCTCATTAGTAGAAGAAGGTTTTAATCAGATGATGTCCGTTGTGAATCCATGCAGTCAGACCCAATAGAACTTTTTGTGGTGGCTGCTTTGTGAGAAGTGAAGTGAAATGATGGCAGCACCGTGAGATTTAGACATCTTGGCTGCCATTTTCTGATATCTGAGAAAATACCAGATATGGATTTATGTGATTTGTGGAACTTTTGTATCAGCACGCAGGTGTGGTGGTGTGCCTCTTGATGTTTTTCCAAAAACTGAGGGACCAACTGTTTTATGCAGCCTCCAAACGATAGATGGCTTTTTATGAGGAGCTTTTTTTCATGGCGGAAATAATCGGAGGTTTGCTATTGTCTGCTGAGGGATGACCGGTATTAGACACAAATTTTTATATCATTCGGTGTTTCATGTCCGGGATTTCAAACATCTGCACTACCGAATGGTAGTCACGCAACAACCCCTCAATTACGGTGGCCGCCGAGAAAAATTATTTGTTAATTAGAGAGCTATCGGGTTTTCTTGAAATCATTTTTATTACCTTTAGATACACGATTTTTCTCTTTTCCAGTACTAGTTAATATACGCCCAAGGGAAACTTTTGCATCAAATTTCGTTGAACTGCATACACAAACAGCTTCTAGAAGTTCTGATTAAAAAGATTGGAAACTTGGCGAAGATTTTTCGAATTTTTATAAATCTTGCACAAAGCTTGAAACTCGGCTTAATATGGTCTTTATTATAGAATGGAGTATAGTTTTGTAAAAAAAAATATTAAAATTAAAAAATAAATAAAAGGTCAACACTTGTCAATATTCGGTGCTGTTATAATTTTGTATCTATATCCATATAACGGAGATTTTGTTCACACCATTCAACTTCGTTATATCCAGGTTTCACTATACAAGTATTTGCAAGAGTACTGCTATTTTACCGAATCGTAGAAGATTTAAAAAATCTTTAACTGGTCTGATTGCTTTATTTACAGTTTGTCTACTTTTGTTCCCAAATTCCTTTGCTGCTGTTAGCTATTGTTGTTGGCTTTATAATTTATTGACTAATTTATTTATTTATTTTATACAACGCTCACTGTGAGCATCGAACGAACAGTGAATATGCAGGGCACACTTTCGATTTTATATTTTTTTAAATAAATAATAAAAAATCTGAATTATAACCATATTTTCTGCGCCAAAAGAGCAACTTTTCAAATAAATATAAATGCAAAAAAAAACATGCTAATAACCACAAAGTAAACAACACCAACAAATTCAGCAACATGCCCATAAACAAATTGAAAAACAAATTACGAAAATGTTTAATGCTACTGCCCAGTCAACCCCTGTCACCCCGGCCGCACTGTTAGGGGACGTGGGCTGTCGTCAGCACTGTTGCGGCTGGAAATTTATGAGCAACATATTTGGCATGGAATTGACGACAACAACATTTTGCGCTTGATTTACTAAGGTACATAAATACATCTAAATACATAGATATTTACATATGAGCTCATACTCAAGCGTGTCTGCGCATATTTCGTGCTGTTGCATTTTTTTATTTCTTGTTATTTTTTGCCTCTATCACTCGATTTTTAACATTTTCTTGACAACCTCAAATTGTTGCCGTTTACTTGTAGCGATTATTTATTAGCGAACGACATTTGATGAAATTGTCACTCAATTCACTGGTTCGATGTGTAATCATGTTTCGTATTTCTTTATTTTCTATCGCATTATTTTTTGGTAACTTAACATTTTTGGCAGTTTTTTGACAGCTGCGCATGCGCGATGTTTTGGATTTCGCCTTTGTTGGCGTACGTAGATGATTAAATGTGTTTCTCACAATTGTTTTATTATAGCGCCGCTTAAAAGCGCGATAAAGTACAAAAAATAATTTCAAGCACAATAGAAACCTGTGTGTGCGTGTTTGTGCAGGAGTAGAATTTTAAGCTTTCTGTCAATGTATTTATGTAGATATCCGTATGTACATATATTTAAGGTTTGCATAAAAAGTATGTTGCGTACCCATATCCACATATTCTGACCAAGGGGTGCCGCCCTAGTAATCTAGCTCTGTCTAGTAAGCCCTGTCCCTCACATCCCGAGTTAAAACAGTCTTACCAAGAAGCTTCAAGTTTCTACAATTTAACTGTAACGGACTAACGAGCAAGGTAGATGAGATAGTCGACTTTATGGGCCGACACGGAATCCCAACAGCTGCGGTCGAAGAAACCAAGCTGCACGCTAGCCTTTCTCTGATAACCAGGGATGGCTTTAACGTGCACAGACAAAGTCGCGAGTGAGACAACGGTGGTGGCCTAGCATCCATAGTCCATCACACAGTGCAGTATCGTCTGATGGTACCAAGGCATCGACCGCAGGGACAGCACCTTAGAATGTCAAGGTATAGCTGTCCGGTCAGGCGATGCCGAGCTCGAAATTTTCATTATATCCCCTGTCGCCTGCTGCCCAGCTGGATATAACCCTGATATTGGTGCGCTCATCAGAGGTGAAAAGCGATTGGTTGTAGGTGACTTCAATGCGCATGACGATCTTTGGCATTCAAGCCTGCTAAACGACCATAGGGGACATCAATTGGCAGAGCAGATGGACGATTCGACATTCAGCACTGTGAACAATAGATAGCGCTGGTGTGATAAACAGCAAAACCTGCCGACCTATGCTATCGCTTGCATAAGACCACTTGCTCATTATCGTCTCGATTGAGAGACCTACCGACTTTGTGTCTGCGAATCACCGATCTTATATTAACTTTAATAAAGCTAATTGGGCCGGCTTCACGGAATCCATCCTCACTGATATGCGCGTAGGCGAACGCGCATTGTTCAAGGTGCCTGGAAAGCACTGCTTCTAATAACTGGTCTAGCAAAAGTGCTTTCGGTGGAGTTTGATAAAGAAGTTTCAAAGAAGTTAAAATTTACTAGAAAGTAGCAGATACTTCACACATTTTCTCATAATTTTAGAATAAGCGTATTTCTTTCTCTCATATCCCATTTATGTAAATAATTTGAGACAATTTCGTTTCATAATAACTGAAATATCAAATCTTCTTGAAATAATTTTTATGCACAACAGAGTAACTGTGGTAGGATGTGCGAAGATGATAGATTCCCAGGCTTGGCCTTCGGCTATGGTGAAAAACGAAATTTAGCGAGAAACTTCGGCTGCTATGTCACCGAGGCTTCGGCAACAGAATTCTGCTCGCTCATTTCATACGTATTCTTAAGTTGCTGGCCCAAAGCGGCTTTGCTTGCCTTTCCTGCCTTTTTTTTGCTTGGGAAACTACTATGGCCAATTGGCAGTTCTGAACGCTGTCAGAATATTAGGAAAAAACGAAGCGATGAGAGAAATTGAAATTTCAAAGTCCTAAAAAGCGCTACCAAATGGACTATCGTGCTATTCGAAACTTTAAAGAGTTTCAAGCGAGTGAAAAAAGTGGGTATTTGGCTCACTTACATTCATTACAATAAATTTATATTCTTTTCTGATAATTGTCGAAGCAAATAAACCGTGCATTGAGCCAGTGGCTTATCCAATCAATCGTTGTTCAAACCGCAACGAAGTAACATGAGGGATGGCTGCTTTGCTTTTATCTAATATCACCAGGCGGCCGCCGTAGCCGAATGGGTAGGTGCGTGATTACCATTCGGAATTCACAGAGAGGTCGTTGGTTCGAATCTCGGTGAAAGCAAAATTAATAAAAAACAAAAAAAAAAAACATTTTTCTAATAGCGGTCGCCCCTCGGCCAGGCAATGGCAAACCTCCGAGTGTATTTCTGCCATGAAAAAGCTCCTCATAAAAATATCTGCCGTTCGGAGTCGGCTTGAAACTGTAGGTCCCTCCATTTGTGGAACAACATCAAAACGCACACCACAAATAGGAGGAGGAGCTCGGCCAAACACCTAACAGAAGTGTACGCGCCAATTATTTATTTTTTTTTTTTTAATATCACCAGCACAATCTCAGTTTTTGTCAAACTCTGTCGTAAACAAACCGTTGTTTGAACCCTGGTTACGCCAGCACATCAGCTGATTCCTTAAAAACCGCTGAAAGCCGTTTAACAGTCCGTTGTGCGCCACACTTTCTGAATTCCCTGCATCGTGGGTGGTTAGGACCTAATTTTGCTAATTTTCAGTACTTATATAAGTGCAAAGGCAGCTTGCGAATCAAATTTCGTTCAAATATTTAAAATTTTACTCGAGTTATTATGTTCATGGAAGGCCAAATTGATTTATCTTGCCGTTCTGCATCGTGTCATTCTGGTGTACATTTGTCTTGATCTATCTCAATTCCGTTGGGCTCTTCAACAAATGTTATCTAAACGAAATTATAAACCCTGTGCTTTGAGAACGACAGCCACCAAAGTGTAGTACTGTCATCATATCTATTGTACTTCCCACAGAATCTGTCTGATTTATCTGTGGATAAACCTTCTAAACCCACTTGGGTATACTATATATCATACCGTGCTCGCCTCCCTGATAACTGTAGCGTTTTGCAGACCACAGTCACCTCGATTATTATATAATATCACTAACACAATGATGTATGATTCTTAGTCATGAAATCTAGATTTTCATTTAAGGTGAAGGCTGTTATCAAATCTTCGGAAAAAATTTAGCTGACTTTAAAAATGGCTGTGAAATTCTACCGAACTCTTGTCATTATAGCGTTAACGACACTGACACTGAAAGGTACATCAGACATCTAATTACAAATCTATAAAATATTAATAAATGATCGGGTTTTCTGGGACTGCGGAGCAACGGTAACGTGTGGAAACAATCTATCAAGGTTTCGATGCTTGATTCAATAATCCCTACTCTATAAGTAGACAAAATATTCGGTTAGCAAAAGCGGCTCTTGCTGGAAAATTGGTTGATTAGTCACATACAGAGAGGGCGAAGTGTAAAATTTAGAGACACGACCTGATGCTTCTGTTCTTGGATGACTCGAGGTTGGGTGGACGGGGTGGTGAAGGTGTAGTAGCCGCAATCAAATAAACATCTGATGGGATGCTCAGTTGTGTAACAACTGTCAGAGAAGGAAACATCTACTACATCAGCCGACTGCAGTCAAGTAGCAAGTAGTGCTCTGGGCTCGATAATGTTGTAGACGAAAATGGTCGGGAAATGTGTGACTTCCTTTTCGACCGTACCGTAATTCTTGAAAGTTAGTAGTTTTTAATTTGTTACTTGATCACAGGGTCATTCCGGGAAACTGCTGGGCGGATGTGCTAGACAGGGCACTTGTGCGGTGGTTCCCCTGCGAAAGGACTGGGATCCCTTTTGGCCTTATCCGCTTATAAGTACACCAATTTGCAGGGTCGCGAGATTCTTCTGGTTATGGGAGGCGCTAAAGCATTCGAGGGAGCTTCCAAGGTTAACAAGGCATCAACTCTCAAATCTTGATGGTACATTTACCCGGCACTGTCTGCTAGGTATGTGTGCTTTGAGTCTCGGCATTACATCGAGTTCCTTTTTCGGCAGCTATCAGGAGGATGAGATGTAATTATTTCAGTACCTTCTTCTTCTACAATTCTACTTCATTTTAGCATTTTCTTCTTCTACAATCTGGGCTTTTTACACTCTTGACGATTTAGCAGGCCTAGATATTAACCGTCTGATGAATTGTATCAGTAATATGAAGAGGTTAACATAACAAAATTAGTCATCATTCGATCTTCTTTGTTTGCTTTTCATAACCCGAAATTTTATCGCCAATGTGATGAATTCATTAACCAAGAACTTTTTGCTCGCTTCGTGAAAGGAGTTTAATAATGACTCCCTTATGAAGCTTCTAGAAAACTCGTCGAAAGGTAGTCAAGTTCTTACAAGCAGATGCATACTTTTCAGAAAAAAAAACTTTCTAAATCAATGTTGATTAATACTGCTAAGAAATAAATTAAGTCCCACTGTTGAATATTTTTCTGGTTGAAACTGGTGAATTTGCGCTTTCAACCAATTTCCGGTCGAACTTCTATCAATGTACATACATATGTATGTTTATGAACACGAAAAATCAAACGTCTTATTTAACATATCCGCCAAACGATGTTGACCTTGTTTATACTACATCTCTCTGCGCTCTCTTCCTATCGCAAAACTCAATTTCTAAAAAGCCCAACACTCGACAATGGCAAATCTGGTTATTTCTGGCCCGCGCTCCTTGTCTTTCTTGTCCAAGTTTTTGCTGGCGCTCGTCTTGAAATTTTCATGTCCTTCCGCAGAGGACTGCCCTTACGACTGATCATTCCGATATTGTTTGTGTACGTTCAGTTGTGCTTAGGCCAGATTTGTGCAATTAATACCTCAAACAACAACTCGTCTTGCCAGTGTCACATTGACAGGTCTGTCAATTCAACTTTATACGAACAACAGTTGATTGAACCATGACAAACAAATCGCCCATAAACAAGGCGCATACAAGAAACAAAAACAAGTAAAAAATGTGAGGGTACTGCTGTACGAAAGCAGGAAAATAAAATTATAATAAACCAAAGACAGCAGCTTTAAAATTGCTGCAAGCGCAGCCGAACATCTGTTTGAAGGATATTTGATTGTCGCCCTTGGTTGTATATGTACTACTTTCGTATACAAAGGTGTGCATATAACTACAGTACTGACAAAAACTTAAGTACCATTTTAATAAAGTTTCTTACACAGTAACGTTTTGTAAATAGTTTTGTATTTACGCTTTTATTATACGTAAATAATAAAATAAACGTATAAGAAATTTATCGTTTCTTCCTCTTCGGTCAAAAAAAGAATTTAATTTACTTTATCCCAAAACTTCTCACTAAATAAGATTACAGATTATAAGTGTACTGAAATTATCTAATATACCCTTATTGGTCCTATCCAGAGAGGCTAGAAAAGAAATCGCAGACTAACAATGCAAAGAACTTAATACTTTAGAGCACACGACAGATATCACTCTAATCTGGATACTTAGCCATAGAAACATTGAAGGAAATGAGAAAGCTTATGAACTGACAAGACTGGGGGCATCCTATAACGAATCCGAAGCTATAGAAATAGGCTGTCCCCAAGGCGTGCGCAAAAAGGAGATCTTCTCGCTATACTAGAAGCAGGCCGTTGACAGCTGGACTAACATGCCTGCAAAATAACTAAGAAACGTAGCCCAATTTCATCAAATCCATAACTGACGAGTTGTTAAGAAAGCCACGAGCAGGCATAATCAGAATTACGTCGACAATAACCATGCCAGGAAGGGACGTACAACAACAGATGTAGAAGCTGCAATCAAGAAGAATCTAAAGAAATCAATTTCAATATCTGTATGAGTGCCCAAGTCTGGGTGCTCTACGACATAAAATGCTGGCGGAATCCTTGAAAGAAATTGCAGAAAAGAAAATTGATGACATAGGCAGATTCATAGTCAAATCAAGAAAAGTAGTGGTTCTACAAGTGAAATTCAAAGTGCCAACTTTTGTGCTAATTGGGTCTGGGCTGTGTCACTCAGACAAAACCTGCACCACCACCACCATAATGCTGCCTCCTCCAAACTAAACAACTGCTTTGTTGTATTAAGAAGTCAATATTTCTCCTTTAAGTCTGCTTTTTCCATACGAATCTTTCAAGTTGTACTTGGATTAGTCAGACAACGACATAAGCTTCTATTTTTGCACACTTCTGTCGCGGTGGCGAATTTAAATCTGACTCTTTTGTGCTTTGATGATAAGCGACTCCATATTATTCTATAAGATTCTTTTATTGGTAGGCTTAAATATAGACAGAATTAAAGTAAAAGAATTTTGAGAAAAAAGTAATAATTTCGAGATTTATTCTATAATGAATATTTTGATTCAAAGTTTACTGAAGTGAAATATCTTCATGATTTTTTTAAATTTTTATAAAATTGTTTTTTTTTTTCTATTTTTATTTAATTCGTTAGGATAGAATATACTTTTTAGAAATAATTTTGAAAAAAAAAATTTCTTCAAAATTTATAGGGGATAAATGTTGTAAAAATTTTGTAAAATAAAAGGTACTTCGTCGAGGCCTCGCAATCCTCAAGCACACTGCACAGTTCCAAAGGATGCATTTTATTTACAAATTTTATATAAATTTATTAAAATCTTCAAAAAATAATCGCTTAAAATTGGTTCATTCACTTTATAACGCCAGATTTCGAAACATGTGGCACTTGCTTCGGGCAACAAAATGTTTAATTTCAAATCCTCATCAATTTCCCTTTCTGTAGCTTCTCTGCAACAGCCTATAAAACTCCTTTGTCAAAAATGCTGTTACCAGTACAGATATTTTATAGCCTATTTCCACGAATTCAAATTTTATAATCGACTTTTTATAAAGTTATTTAAAAATTAGTATCGACTTTTTTATGTGCATTGATAAAATTAGTATACAGTTTATGAATATTAATTTATAATAATATTTTAAATTTGGAAAACATCCTCTCAGGGATCTTCAGTTTTAACCAACACTGTTTACCACTCTATAAGTGGTTGGCATTTGGTTCCTTTATCTTTGCCTTTAATGGTCATTTGTTTGTTTTTATACCGTATCGCTTAACATTTTTCTTATGCCAATTTGATTGTTCTTGCAACTGCAAGTTGTTTTGCATTTAAGCATCGTAATCATATTTTTATTTACAATATATATTTATTATTTACTACTCACTTCCGATCGCTTTGGGGCGCATTGGTTGCCTCCTATGCTTATGGACATATGTACACATGTACTTGCATATATTTGCCTAAGAATGCAGCAAAAAGTTGGGGTGAATTTTTTGTTCGAGTTTATTGGAGTAACAGAATTTGGATGAGAACAGCTTGTGGATGAATTTAAGGTTGCGATGTCGTCTCTGCCTCGTAATTGAGCAGAAAAATATGCAATACTTTTTATAAAAGTACGGGCAAGTGTGCGTTGAAGTGATTTAAATATACGCTAATTGTACGAGAGGAATAGGGTTGCCGAACTAATTTAAAAAAAGGTACAAAACTACACAAACGACATTTGCAAAAGATCGGGCATGCATAAATAGTTTAAGCGCATGATAAATATTCCCTGTACATCATAATGGTCAAGCACGCTAGCAATGATATACTTACTAGCTTTTATTTGGCAGGATTTGGCAACCCTGGTGTTGCAATCTGGCAACTGACAGCTGTATCGCAAAGTTTGATATTTTTTGCCTTTTACGTAGTCAGAATGTTTTGAAATACCAGCGCTATTTGTGTTGATTACAGTAACTTAAAAGATTCATCTCGGTCCAAAAATGGAATTAAATCGGAACATTTTCGTGCGATTATTTTGTAAAACTTTCGACGTGGATTAACTCAGCAACATTGCATGGATGAACTTAATTCATTTTTTGGCGATGAAACTCCATCAAGGACCAGTGTTTATCGATGGTATGGTGAATTCAATCGTGGTCGTAGACGAATTTCGTGAAGGTCGTCCAAAATCAGTTGTTGTTCCGAAAACCATTGATGCTGTGCGCGAACTGATATTGCAAGATCGTCATGTGACCTATCGTGAGATTGAGACAATCTTAGGCATTAGTGGGAGCAGCATGCATTCAATATTGCATAAACATTTGACTGTCAAAAAAATTTGTTTGCGTTGGATCCCACACAATTTGTCAATCGCTCAAAAAAAGGCTCGTGTCGATTGGTCGAAGGAAATGCTCAAAAAATACGATCGCGGAGCTTCGAAACACGTCTATGACATCGTGACAGGTGATGAATCATGGATTTACGCGTATGAGCCCGAAAGTAAACAGCAGTCGACTGTATGGGTGTTTCAAGATGAGCCAAATCCAACAAAAGTTGTTCGCGCACGAAGCACTTCCAAGCAAATGGTCGCCTGTTTTTTCGGAAAAACTGGACATGTCGCAACCGTACCACTAGAACAACGCAGAACAGTAAATTCTGAGTGGTACACAACCATTTGTTTGCCAGTTGTCTTCCAAGAAATTAGGTAAACCAATCGCCAAAGACGGATCAGTCTTCACCAGGACAATGCGAGCTCTCACACACCGGCTCAACCAACTGCATTTTTGAGCACCCAAAACATGGAATTAATGGGTCATCCGCCGTATAGTCCTGACTTGGCACCGAATGACTTCTTTTTATTCCCGTACATAAAAAACAAACTGAGAGGTCAACGTTTTTCGACACCTAAAGAAGCGGTTGCGGCATTCAGAATGCATGTTTTGGAGGTACCTCATTCAGAGTGGCAAAAGTGCTTCGACAATTGGCTCAAACGCATGCAAAAATGTATAGATCTTCATGGAGAATATTTTGAAAAACAATAAAGTGATTTTCGATAATTAAAATTTGTTTTTGTTCTCTAATCTCGAAATATAAAAGGCACTCCTCGTATTCAAGGAACATTGGATTTCCAACTTCTTCAGTAATCCGAAACCGATATAAAATTCCACTTACTTTCGTTCGACATGACATGACCTGAAATGAAGTATAAGAACTCCCACGAAAATACTTATCTGACATGTCTCTTGTGGAATTTTGGGGCATCGCACGAAACCTGCGATATGGCAGTCAAAGTGTTAAGAAAATACTTTCTCGGTATTGCTGTGTTACAAATTTTTTTCATGTATAGACATTTACTTGTATCTTGGCAACCCTACTTTCATAGGAATATGAACTCATATGTGAAAAAGTAAGCAAATTTCTGTGACTCAATTTAAATCCCATCATTATTTTTTGATTAAATGCCTTTGATTGAAACATTTCATTCAAACCCTTCCCCTGTCGCTTGATATTCTTCAGTTACTTGTATTTTGTCCTCTGCACCCCCTGTCGGTGTTATTTATTGCTCTTGTCATTGCTTTCGTTATTGTGTTTGTGAGTGATTTAAATAATTGAATTTGCGTGTGGCATCCACAATCTACCTGTACGACAATTCAGTTAATCAAAGCTTATGCGGTCAGAGATGGAGAGCGCTGACAGGATGGCGGTGGCAGGCGAAGGCGCAACTGTGCAACTTTTGAATGCAACTCCTTTGAATTTGCAATTGGATTAAAAGTTGTATGAGTACATTCAAATTGGTTATTCTGTATGTTTAGCCTTCAAAAAGAAGCTGTTGGAGTTTGGCTTCACATGCAATGTTAGCACAGACATACCGACATATGTAAATATGTATGCACATACTATATATATTTTGACATTACCCATTGCTTGACATGATGAACCTTCTGCGGTTGCCGCTCAACGGACTTGACGGCGAGGTCAAGTGGTTGCCTTTGACTTGGCGCGTCTACCAGCTGGCAACTGGTTTGATGGTTATTCTTTCCTTTTTTGGTTTTGTTTTTGATTTTTGTTTTCTGAAGTCTTATATTGCGGTGAGCTTGCTTGGGCTTCCGTGTCTGCTATTTGAGGTTTTTTAGGCTTATCGATTTGGTGTATAAAGTTTTGATTTTTATTACGTGATTTAGTTGCGGTTGGTTATTAAAACTTTTATTAAAATTTCGTTGAAATATTAAAAAAAATGCTTTCTTGTTCAATTATTGTCAAGTTTGCGGTTAGTGCTTTGGACAAGCTAATGGGTTGCTTACAATATTTAAGTAATTTAGTTTATATTTAATTAAACATCTTTGCTCTTTATCAGCCAGAAAATTACTACAAAATGCCGGCGGCGATATCTTATGTTTAAGGGCATATTTAATAGTGGTTTCATGCATACTCTTTTCTGAGCTTTTTTGACTATAAATTTGTGTCATTTGTAATATTAATTCATGCAGCAATTAATTAAATATAAATATCTTTCCTCTCTTTTCAGGTAAATGATACTTTCAATACAAAACACAACATTTTGAATGGGAGTCTGGCACACGCAAGTACTTTACTGTCTTTTTCAAGAATTTGTATCGTCTAAAGTATATATAAACCCAACGGTTAGATACCTCTTCCCTTCCATCCGAAACGATAGGTGCAGTCAGTTTTGTTTTGGCTCTGATGCAATGTACTACAGCTTCTCCATTACCACCTGCAAAGAAACTTGGAGTATACAGTGAACTTAGAGATAGGTCTGTAATAAGAAGCATCATCCCTACGTCCTGACTTGAAGACGAACATGGTGGAAACTATGGACATAATGGAATGGCATTGTTTAAAGAAAAATAGACAAATACCATCGGAATCCGGATGTGAACCCTTAGCAAACAGCTTTTAAAGAACCTCGAAGAGCTGGCTGTATAGACGTAAACAACCTTATGAGGTTTCTCAATCGCGCAGACTGGTTTGCGTGTTGATGTTGTTCCACAAATGGAGGGACCTACAGTTTTAAGCCGATTCCGAACGGCAGATATTTTTTATGAAGAGCTTTTTCACTGCAGAAATGCACTCTGCGGTTTGCCATTACTTGCCCATGGGCGACCGATATTAGAAAACCCTTTCTATCTAGATCTACTACTTTTATTGTTACTTGCCTTAATACTGTCTTGGACCACTTTTGTTCATTGGTTTATTAAAGACATCAGGTCCTGCTTTAGCAATTCTCATTGTTTGCCGTAAGTCGTTGATCTTAAACTGTTCCGTAAAATCGATTGTGTCTCAGATTGGCATTTTGTTGCTTAAAAAAAAAAAATCCATATAAGAAAAATGCTTCCATAAGACCCTTACTAAAATATCTAAAATTTTTCCTAATAACTATCATATTTTAAATGAACAGCTCGCTTCCATAAATTACTTTGCTGACCTTGGTGACGAGATTCTCACTTTAGCAGTCCTTCGTGGACCTACCCTTTCTATAAAGTCATGCGAAGGGCTTCAAGGATCCATATGCACGGAAAATCATTTTTAATTCTCTTGTCCGTTCAAAGTTAGGATATGACTTGGTTAACTTGAGTCCAACTTAACGTCCAGTTTTTGGTCTGCCAGTCCTTTTTCTATACTCGAAAGAAGCTGTTTCTTGCAATTTTTTCACCAACCTTTGGATTGTGAACTCATTCGGCCAGAAAAAATCACGATTTTTGGGATATTAAGTTTAAATTTCCAGATTAAGTTTCAATAATTTTAAGGTGTGTAACATTGTACATCTGTCTATTTGAAAAATGTCAAAGATGCCATAAAAAAGGTACTGCCTAGGCGTCACTTTTGAAAGACCCTTCAACAGTTGGTATATACTCGTATATGCACATCTGTATTTACAAATGTTAACCTGAAATTATCATTTAATTTTTTACTAAATCTCTAAGCACAATGCTGAGTCAGCCATTGAATGAGTGAGAAGTTTAGAGTTTGAGTGTGCAAAGCATTGGCTAGATTATGATGAAAATGGATAAATTAACACCTGACGCCGATCTGATGTTAAATTGGGGGTTGCTTCGAGATCGGTGTTGCGTGCTGCAAATGCTAGTTGCAACACAAATTAACAAAAAAAGGTAGATTTACTGCAACAGGTGCACACAAACACAATGATAATTAACACTCTGCAGTGAAGTAAATATTAATTAGGTGCTAAAAATGACAACTAACAATAAGAAGAAGCACCTATTAGTACGTTTTTTAAGATGGCGGACAACGAGTTGTACAAATAACAAAATATAGTTAAACATTTTTTTCACGGTGCGACATAGTGTGGCAAGCTAATGAATTTTATTTCAGTATTGTGACATACCTATTTACTTCTTATATGTATTTGTGCCATCCGGGTGAACAAACACATTTGCACATACACGGGTTTTTAGTAGACAACTCAGCTTTTGGCATACAACCGCTAAACAGCTCACAAATACATTTACAGTGGCTTGCTGCGCACCTTGGTATTAAAAAGGCATTAAATAAAGTTAAATTAACAACAAAAAGAACACAACGTTGTAATAGCGATGACATGTGACGTCTGTCTCAGTCACTGGGCACTAGTGGCTGCTTTGCCACAAGTGGTGCAGCCACACATAACAATACATTTTTCAAGAAATGTTTCACATATGCGGAAACTAAGTACGTATGTATTGGCGTTTTGTAATCGACTACAAATTTTTATCTCATTTTTTAACACTTAGTTGTCAACTCATGCATCTTGTTTGCTCTATTTACTGCACTACTTTGTTTGCATTTCAATTGCTATTTATGTGTTAATTTTGACGCCATCTTCTTACTTTAATAAAAGCAATTGGCTTAATGTTGGACAGAGGTCATAATATTTGTTTTTCAAATAAACTTGAAATTCACAAAAATGGATGTTTCTTAGCAGTTAATTAGTTGATAGTTTAGGGAAGAAGCTTTAGAAGAATTAATGGAATAAATTATTCTACTTAGTATTTTCACAGTTGATTTTATTCACAAGATTATTAAATAATTATAAATTGAACCCGAAAATTTTTGACCATATATCTGAAAATCTAAAAATATTTTACATATTATTATTTTTACAATAAGCTTTCTATAATAATCCCTGGGTAGAATGAGTAGAGAAATGCCAACGGCCCATACTACCGCCCTTACCAATGGCTCAAAACTAGTCTTAGGTAAAATTGCGGTAGTTGCCACGCGCCATGCAGGTGTATATGGGTGCAATTAGGTATGAAAGCCCATTGTGATACCCCCTATAATTCCCAATAAGGTAAAATTACTTAATAGAAGAAAAAAATAATCCGTAATTCATAATAATGTCACAGAAAGTCAGAGGTCATTAGAGGTAAACCCCCTACGTATCCTGTATGTCCCCATTACTTTAACAACCAAGCTGCCATTAAATCGCAACTAACAAGTCCACTAAGTAACAACTGCTTGCAGTTGAGCTTTGAACGAACCCGCCATTAAATTATTAACAAGCGCTGTATGGGTTCCCGATCAAAGCTGGCAGGGAAAGGGACATAATT